>CM044009.1:60586350-60663850 GCA_024085815.1 Flaveria linearis
TTTCAACATCATAGTTAAAATTCCAAAACAGTAACTACTGTTATTCAATTTTTTCAAAAATTTAATAGCAACATCATCTAAAAATACCAATGAACATATAAAAATTTTAGCTATTAACTAAATTAGATAATTTTCTAGAATTAATACAAACTTAACATAAATAGACAAAAAATAGCTACTGTTTTTATAAAATCCCAAATTTTTCCATAATATTATTTTGAAGTCTATTTTATCCCATAAATTTCTTTGTTTAGAATTCATAGTAAACAGTTTACTGTAATTTTCTAAATTTACTAAATTTAAGAAAATATTTATATATCTCCATAAATCACTAATTTATACACATCGTCAAATCCAGAATATTATTATTTATGTGAATTTTTCATAATTTTTTCTCACTGTTTAGATATTTATTTTGATTTTACTATTACATATCATATTAAAATTCAAATCTGAGACATATAAATGAAATTAATCATAAAACTTATTCTGTAACTTCTATAATAACAAGGTGATTATTTAATTTTTTTCAGATTTTTACCAGTTTTGGTTATTCCACAAAGTATTTTTCTTATTTTTCATTAATTAAATCACATAAATTAATTTACTCAACTTAATTATACCAAAATTTACAAATTGATATTACTAAGATTTCTAAATATATTTTTGGATTTGTTTCCACAATCTCAGTTATATAAATATTTAAATCATGTTATTATAATATTTCAAGAATAATCTTTATCTTTATTTCAAAATCTTGATTATTGTAAGTCTCTTTAGATTTTTAGTTTTAGACTTTGTTACTGTTTTTGATAAAAATCAGATGTTTGGATAGTTTTGATGTTTACATATATCAACTAGCTACACATGTTTGTATAACACATATGTAACTCTTTTAAGCTTTTGTTTAGCATAGTTTAAGAGGATTGAAACCTTGTTATTAGATGAAAGAAGAGCTGAAGATGATTAGAGATGCCTTTAGCTTCTTGGATTCCAAGGCTTAAGGAGAGCGTTCTTGATGATTCAACCTTGGTATGTTTGTTCTTGAAACTTGATCATAGACTAACAAAGTGATGATATTGGTTGAGTGATGAGAATAAGAGGGTGATGATGGTTGTGATAAGAATGGAGAGAAAGAGAGAGTGGTGTTGTGTGGTGTTAGTGGTCTCGGATGGTGATGGTTGTGGTGTATAGAAACCGAGAGGAAGAAGATGGTGATAATGGTGGTGTTTACGATTGAGAACAAACCGAGAGAGAGGGTGGTGTTGTAGTGGTTTATGGTTGTGGTTATCAAGCCGAGAGAAAGGAGAGAGTGATGATGGTTTTACAGTTGTGGGAGCATGGAAGCTCCATGCGGCCGAGGTTACATAGTGGGAGGTTCCGTGATGAAGTCTAGGACTAGAGAGGTGAAGTGGTGTTCTAGCTTTGCTTAGTTAGCTTCCTAGGATAGATGGCACTTGTGTAAATGCTAATGTCAAGAGGGGTGGTTAAGGTGGCGGGTTTTAGAGCTTGCTTGGTGGCAAGGAGCTACGTGGCGGTTTTTGGTGATGATTAGGATTAATAGTGGTACTTAGGTTGTGGTTATGGTGGTGATTAGTGTGATGGTTGATGATGATGTTTGTTTGGTGTCATCGGCAGAAGGTTATAAAGAAAATAAGGATATCATCTTTAGTTTAGGCTAGGTTTGATGAATTGGTGTGTTTAGATTTATTAGGTGTCAAGTGATTATGTATGCTTAGTGTATAGTTGGCTAGGTGTCACCATTTGGTGTTAATTGGATTCTTAGTGATTAAGTTTAGTTAGTAAGCTAACTAGCTACTCATGCAAGTCAATTATGGTCCTAATAATCCGATTACTATGGCTAAGTGTGTTTTAGTTTAATGTTTAGGTGCATTGAGGTTTGATTAGTTCAAAGTTTCTTGATGATATATATTCATTACATATCTTTAAATATATACATACATGCATACGTAAATAATTGTAAGGCCCCGTTCCCGGGACACTTAAAGTTGGACAATCATCGCATTTTACATTAAATATTACATAATTCATAAAAATATGCAGCGGAAGTTCATTTAACAAAAGCCTTCATTATCATTATAACTACTGTTGTTAAGCAATACCACGTTGTTCATCAGTTACAAAAGAATTGTTTAATTGCATTACAGAAATGTCCCCCTGAGTAGCTTCGCCCTCGTGCCATCCTTAGCAATTTACCTGCCAACTGAAAATGCATAAAAGTCAGCGTTGCTAAGTGAGTTCTAGTTTTATACGTATCAAAATACCTTGTGTGTTTTATGTACAAATATAACTTTCCATAAAATACTTTTACCTTCGTATACGAGCACACATCATACGTACATTCAAACAATATTCATGTTAATTTCGTTCTTTCATACTTTCATTATTATCTTTCATCATCGTATACATACTTTCATTCCATTCTTTTCATTAGCATTCACTTTCATATACATACATTCATTTAGTGCTTTTCACTATCTCTTACTTTCATTCTCATATTGTCGTATCATACTTTACATCATTCTTTTACTTTCTACTTTCTTTTCGTACGTTACATCATTCTTTTGCTTTCATACGGATTGATGTACAATACCACGAACATTGTGCACGAAGCTGATACTGGGCTTGTGGTCTACAATTAGATCATGAACATTGCACGAAGCTGACCCAGTCACCTAGCGCAAGTCATCTCCCCATTTCATCGGACCAATATGTAATATCCTGAACATTATGCACGAAGCTGATGTTGGCATGTGGTAATTAGACCACGAACATTGTGCACGAAGCTGACCCATTCACCTAGGGCATGACACAAGGGTCCTGTCAATCTTAATGATTGACCCTGTATGCATCCTTCGGTTATTTAAACCACACATAGTTGAGCTAATGACAACGTGGCGTGCACCTCCTTTCTATTTGCTTGCAAGCCATTCTTTCTTTCATTACGTTTCACTTTTCATCTTTGTTATCTTTCACTTCGTTACGTTATACTTTACGTTCTTTCATACATTCGTCATACTACATAAAGTAATAACATAATACTTAACGTATATTATAATATAATATAAATACGTTTTGAAAACCAATAAAGATAACACATCATACCCATAGCATATCTGTTGATACATGTGTCCCTAGATTTGAGCTGATGTAATATCTTGTAATGTCTTGATTATATGTAATTGAACGTTGATTAATGAAATACATTTGGTTGTTTATGTTATAATGTTTATATATTTCATTAATGGGTTGTGTAATGATTAATTATATAGGTTTTGTGGTTGTTTGAATTGGTATGCATAATGTTGTAATGATTAACACATTCAAACTTAACATGATGAAGTTATCATGCGAATGGGCCATGTCAATGGACCATACACATGAATAACTTCATGCGAATGGCTCAGTCGCACGACTGAACCATGAGACTGGATCAGTCGTGAGACTGAAGCATGAGATTGAACCAGTCGTACGACTGAAGGCTCAGTCGTGCGTATGAATCAACCGCATAGCTCAATCGCACGACTAAACCATGCGAATGGTTCAGTCGCACGAATGAGAAACCCATACCTATAAATACCACCTAATTCGTGGAAAAATTAAACACTTCGAATATTCATAACCCTAGTCGACCCAGAACGTCCTGTGTGTCAATTCCAAGTTCATAGAACGTCCCAGATCATTCCTAGTCCATTCTTAACGTTGTCTAATCGTTAGGTTTGATCTTGATTACGTTCTCCCTGATTGGATCACCAATCAAATAGGATACCGCATTATTTGATCTGGTATAACGAAGAATCAGTTAGTACTCCGCACGTACTCGGTCCTGACAAGTGGTATCAGAGCCGGTTACTGCTAGAATGATCTAACAATCATTCTAGCAACCCGAGCTCTTGAGTTCTGGATCGAATTCTTGTTCGTTGACGTAAAACCCACTTCGTGTTCATCTTGTTTTGCTCAATTTCATTGCGCGTGATATTTATTTGTTAAAAGCGGACTCGGAATCTTCTTCAGATCATAAAAACGAATCCGGTGGTACAAATTATTGTGTTGTGTCTCGTCCAAATCATCGGATTAGGGTTTTTTCAGCCTTATGGCGACTGCAGATCTGGTTTTCTGCGTTCAGACCCGTTCATGCGATTGGGCCATTCGACTGGGCCTCATTCTCACGACTGAACCATTCGTATGGTCCATTCGTGCGACTGAACCATTCGTATGTCCATTCGTACGAATGAACCTTCATTCGCACGACTGACCCTTTCGTGTACTTCATTCGCATGACTGACCCATTCGGAGTATCCATTCTCACGAATCACCCATTCGTACGAATATCATATGTTCAAGTCGCACGAATGAGCTG
The DNA here is from genome assembly GCA_024085815.1 of Flaveria linearis. Classification (NCBI taxonomy): domain Eukaryota; kingdom Viridiplantae; phylum Streptophyta; class Magnoliopsida; order Asterales; family Asteraceae; genus Flaveria; species Flaveria linearis. The sequence goes on from CM044009.1 coordinate 60,590,732, forward strand.
TGTACCAGACCAAAAAAATTAAATAAAAAAGTCTGGAACAGCTTCTTGCATGAATTTTTCCCTAAACCATTTTTATCAGTCGGGAAGACTTTTGAAAAAGTCTGGTAAAATAAATTTTTTTAGGAAAATTATCAGGTCATTTTCAGTTCATGTTCGGGTCAATAGTGAAGATTTTCCTGGAGAGTCTATGCAAGAGTTGAGGATGAGCAAAGCACATTCACCCTGAGTTTCTTATGTCAAACAAGTTCGATGGATACCCTATTATTCGTTGGACTTCCAGAATCGGTGAATGTTGTTAGAACACGAAAGAGAGAAGAGAAGATGTCAGCTGTCGGTGCTGATTTTATGGGGTAGTCAGGAGCATCTGACTATTTATGGGCCAACCGAGTAATATTTATTTCCGCACAGAGAGGATTCTCATTCTTAGGGGGAATCCATGTATAGAGAAATTGAAGACGCAATCAGAAAGTGATGATGTGAGCAGGTTTCTGATGATGATCTTTGTGCATGCTGATTTGTTTGATATTGTCAGCTGTGGATTGGAACCTTCAACCTTTTGCCCAATACACCGTATGAAGACGTTAGGAGAGCACAACGTTTACATATTGGGATATGCTGAATGTGAGGGGGAATCTCTACAGTTGTTAATGTAATCAGGTTAGCCTGTGTGAAGATTGGAGCAATGGAAAACTTTCATGTCATTATCTGGAAAATCAGTCATTTGGGGAATCTTACTGCTATGATGGTGTTCTGCAAAGTAAACGAAAGCTATTGTGCCTAAATTCATTTTCAGGGATATTGTGGTAACCTGACGGATCGGCAATGTTGGCTAATATGGTTGTTCGTTTGATTCTATTGGAAACCAGAGCAAAGATTGACTGAAGATTGTAAGAGGTGTTATCTACTATTCGCAAGCAACGTCCAAGGGGAATTTGTTGGAGCATATATAGTCGTATATAGTGTGTCCATCGCATGACGAATAGTCTAGGCTTAATGTTATACACCTTGTAAACACATGAAACTGGGTCATTCGCAGGAGCATATGCGAATGAGACTCAGTCGTACGACTGAGCCATGCTAATGGACCAGTCGTGCGACTGAGAGATGCGATTGGGGCATTCGTAAGACTGAGCCATAAGAATGGTCCAGTCGTATGATTGAACCATACGTATGGTCCAATCGCACGAATGGGCCCAGTCGCATCTAATATGGGCCGAGGCCTATATATACCAGTTTCAATGTGTAGAACCAAAAGGGTTTTGATAGTGTGCCCGGCGCCCAGGCGCTGCCGGATGAGAGGGGAGATCATGCTCGATCTCCCTTGCCAAAAGTCTTGATTCTTAAGTTGTAACGAGCTTAAAATCGTTACATTTTATTAATAAAATCATTCGATTATTGTTCGTGTATTGATTATCTTTTGGTTTTTATCCTTTCGTCAAGAACACGCTCGGATGTCTAGCGATCCAGCGACTTCACATTTTGTTGGAGCATATATAGTCATATATAGTGTGTCCGTCGCTTGACGAATAGTCTAGGCTTAATGTTATACACCTTGTAAACACATGAAACTAGGTCATTCGCAGTAGCATATGCGAATGAGACTCAGTCATACGACTGAGCCATGCTAATGGACCAGTCGTGCGACTGAGAGATGCGATTGGGGCATTCGTAAGACTGAGCCATAAGAATGGTCCAGTCGTACGATTGAACCATACGTATGGTCCAATCGCACAAATGGGCCCAGTCGCATCTAATATGGGCCGAGGCCTATATATACCAGTTTCAATGTGTAGAACCAAAAGGGGTTTTGATAGTGTGCCCGGCGCCCAGGCGCTGCCGGATGAGAGGGGAGATCATGCTCGATCTCCCCTTGCCAAAAGTCTTGATTCTTAAGTTGTAACGAGCTTAAAATCTTTATGTTTTATCAATAAAATCATTCGATTATTGTTCGTGTTATTGATTATCTTTTGGTTTTTATCCTTCCGTCAAGAACACGCTCGGACGTCTAGCGATCCAGCGACTTCACAATTTTGTTGGAGCATATATAGTCATATATAGTGTGTCCGTCGCTTGACAAATAGTCTAGGCTTAATTTTATACACCTTGTAAACACATGAAACTGGGTCATTCGCAAGAGCATATGCGAATGAGACTCAGTCGTACGACTTAGCCATGCTAATGGACCAGTCGTGCGACTGAGAGATGCGATTGGGGCATTCGTAAGACTGAGCCATAAGAATGGTCCAGTCGTACGATTGAACCATACGTATGGTCCAATCGCACGAATGGGCCCAGTCGCATCTAATATGGGCCGAGGCCTATATATACCAGTTTCAATGTGTAGAACGAAAGAGGTTTTGATAGTGTGCCCGGCGCCCAGGCGCTGCCGGATGAGAGGGGAGATCATGCTCGATCTCCCCTTGCCAAAAGTCTTGATTCTTAAGTTGTAACGAGCTTAAAATCGCTATGTTTTATCAATAAAATCATTCGATTATTGTTCGTGTTATTGATTATCTTTTGGTTTTTATCCTTCCGTCAAGAACACGCTCGGATGTCTAGCGATCCAGCGACTTCACAATTTTGTTGGAGCATATATAGTCATATATAGTGTGTCCGTCGCTTGACGAATAGTCTAGGATTAATGTTATACACCTTGTAAACACATAAAACTGGGTCATTCGCAGGAGCATATGCGAATGAGACTCAGTCGTACGACTGAGCCATGCTAATGGACCAGTCGTGCGGCTGAGAGATGCGATTGGGGCATTCGTAAGACTGAGCCATAAGAATGCTCCAGTCGTACGATTGAACCATACGTATGGTCCAATAGCACGAATAGGCCCAGTCGCATCTAATATGGGCCGAGGCCTATATATACCAGTTTCAATGTGTAGAACCAAAAGGGGTTTTGATAGTGTGCCCGGCGCCCAGGCGCTGCCGGATGAGAGGGGAGATCATGCTCGATCTCCCCTTGCCAAAAGTCTTGATTCTTAAGTTGTAACGAGCTTAAAATCGTTATGTTTTATCAATAAAATCATTCGATTATTGTTCGTGTTATTGATTATCTTTTGGTTTTTATCCTTCCGTCAAGAACACGCTCGGATGTCTAGCGATCCAGCGACTTCACAATTTTGTTGGAGCATATATAGTCATATATAGTGTGTCCGTCGCTTGACGAATAGTCTAGGCTTAATGTTATACACCTTGTAAACACATGAAACTGGGTCATTCGCAGGAGCATATGCGAATGAGACTCAGTCGTACGACTGAGCCATGCTAATGGACCAGTCGTGCGACTGAGAGATGCGATTGGAGCATTCATAAGACTGAGCCATAAGAATGGTCCAGTCGTACGATTGAACCATACGTATGGTCCAATCGCACGAATGGGCCCAGTCGCATCTAATATGGGCCGAGGCCTATATATACCAGTTTCAATGTGTAGAACCAAAAGGGGTTTTGATAGTGTGCCCGGCGCCCAGGCACTGCCGGATGAGAGGGGAGATCATGCTCGATCTCCCCTTGCCAAAAGTCTTGATTCTTAAGTTGTAACGAGCTTAAAATCGTTATGTTTTATCAATAAAATCATTCGATATTGTTCGTGTTATTGATTATCTTTTGGTTTTTATCTTTCCGTCAAGAACACGCTCGGATGTCTAGCAATCCAGCGACTTCACAATTGGTATCAGAGCCGGTTACTGCTAGAATGATCTAACAATCATTCTAGCAACCCGAGCTCTTGAGTTCTGGATCGAATTCTTGTTCGTTGACGTAAAACCCACTTCGTGTTCATAGCTTCTGTGCAACAGGGAGAACGTAATCAAGATCAAACCTAACGATTAGACAACGTTAAGAATGGACTAGGAATGATCTGGTACGTTCTATGAAGATCAAAGTCTATCAGTTGGATGTGAAGAGTGCATTCCTTCATGGGGAAATCCGTGAAGAGGTCTATGTCAGTCAACCAGAAGGATTTGAAGATCCGTATCATCGGGATAGAGTCTACAAGCTAGATAAGGCCCTGTATGGGCTACATCAAGCACCTCGAGCTTGGTATGAGAAGCTCTCCACCCATCTGTTGAAACACGGTTTTCACAGGGGTGTGATTGACTGTACATTGTTCATCAAAGAAAAGGATGGTGATTTGCTTATGGTGCAGATCTACGTGGATGACATCATCTTTGGGTCTAGGAATGAAGCATTGTGCAAAGAGTTCGAATCTGTGATGAAGGCAGAGTTCGAAATGAGTGCCATGGGAGAAATGAAGTTCTACCTAGGATTACAGGTGGATCAAACACCAACCGGTATTTTCCTACATCAGACCAAGTATGTCGGCGATATTCTGAGTCGGTTTGATATGGAGAATGTTTCTACTGCCGGTACCCCTCTCGCCACAAATCATGATGTGGCTCCTGATGAGAATAGGGATTTGGTGGATGCCACTATGTATCATGGGATGATCGGATCTCTTATGTACCTCACTGCCTCGCGTCCAGATATTATGTATGCCACATGTCTATGTTCTAGATATCAAGCGAAGCCAAAGGTGAATCACCTGATTGGGGTGAAAAGGATTTTCCGTTATCTGAAGGGTACTCCAACACTGTGGTTGTGGTATCCTCATGATGATGACTTTGAGCTTACTGCGTACAGCGATTCAGACTATGGTGGTTGCAAGATGAACTTCAAGTCTACATCAGCAGGGTGTCAGTTCTTTGGAAGGCGATTAGTCACGTGGCAATGCAAGAAGCAGACCTCGGTTGCTTTATCAACCTGTGAAGCTGAATATGTTGCTGCTGTAAGTTGCTGCTCTCAGATCATCTGGATCCAACAGCAAATGTGCGACTACGGTTTGCAATTTTCTAACACCCCTATTTATGTTGATAATTCTGCTGTCATAGCTGTTACTAAAAATCCTGTTCAACATTCAAAAACAAAACACATCAGCATTAAATATCATTTCATACGCGATTGCTATGAAAAATAATTTATTGATGTGATTAAAATTAACACGAATTTTCAGCGCGCTGACCTCTACACCAAACCATTTGATAAACCTAGATTTTTCTATCTGCTAGAGGTCAACGGCGTTAAAAAGAAAAGTGATGTGATTGCGGAAGAAGCAGATACATAGTCCGACTCGTGTTTATTTGTTTATTTTTCTGTTAATTTTATTTTATTTTTTATTTCCTTGTTATATAAAATCCAAAAACATAAAAAGATTTTCTGTTTTATTATTTAGGGGGAGATTTATTTCAGTATTCATCTATTTAAAAAAAAAGGGGGGGAAGGTGAGTAAAGCTGAAAAAGCTATAGACAACTAAACTAGAAATGTGACTCGATAAATTTGGAAAGTGATAGCACACAGGCATCGAGTTACTCGGAACATCAAAATGGTTTTAGTTCAAAAATGTTAATTAAGTCTAACAAAATGGGAAAATGATAGTACGTTTGACTGGTATTGTAATCACTCGGAGAAAGTAGATCTAGGGTTGTGCAAATACACCATACGATGTGTCAGTAGATTCAACACAATAGATCGTTAGACAGCATCAGTGAACTGGCTTAAACTAAACTTATTCAACAAGTTGTGGGTTTTCATGGTATCCCTGGTCTGCACAATCAATCAATTCCAATAAGGGGTGAGGAGCAAGCAACTTCCACAAATGTGAGCAAAGACCTGAAAAACAGAGCAAAAGATGACAAAGGTCATTAAAAATAATGTATATCCAAACATACTGCTCTAAGAAGAAAAATTGGTATTGCGCCTCTCTGCTGTGCGATGGCTGAGGCTTAGCATAACCTATTCGTTCTAAGAATTCATTGTTGTTTGCGCCTCTCTGCTGTGCGATGGCACTGACCTGAGGCTTAGCATCTCTTTGAAAATTCTTAGAACCAATTCTTCTAAGTCCCAAGACCGCTCAAAAATCTCCTGAGGAAGATTGATTAGCATATACCTGTGAAACGCACAAATACTTGTTGACCTAATTCATCTAATTAATCACTGATGTGTGTCAAAAGTCTGTGTATGGATTTAAGTGGACAAATATACTGACAATCGTCGTGAATGCAAAGCCTGATGTTCAAAATCAATAAGTATTGCATATTAGTTCAAACATGATTCCCAGTTAGTTCTTAGAAGTCTTAGATAAGCACAGTGATATTTTATCATGCTAAGTGTTATAAGCACTCAATGTTCCAAGTGATGGTGTATATGCCTGTCTGATTCCAAAAGAGTCTGTTCCGGATAAAATGTAGATGCTAATAAGCTACACAAACTTGCCCCAACAAAAACCACAAAAATATGTTCATTCTATTCGTAGTTTAAGATTTTTCAATTTTTTAGTATAATGTGTCAATGTTGGACTGTATGTATTGTTATTTGCTAAACGTCACCAAATGTGCTTAATGTTTACTTAAACAAATTGTTTCTGAAAGGTTAAAAGGATCACGTCTGAGGTTATCGGGTGGATAAATGGATCACGTCTGAGGTGATCGGGTGGATAAATGGATCACATCTGAGGTGATCAGTGAATGTGTGTTTTTAAAAGTGATCATGTTTGAGATGATCAAAAGATTATAATGTCTTATCAATTGGTTAAGAAAACTAAGGGTCGTCCCGTAACTTGACAAAAATGGCACAAGTATAGCCCAATCGCACAACTGAATCTGATCTGACCCAGTCGTACGAATGGGGTATACGATTGAACACAATCGTAAGATTGAGACATGCGAATGAGCTCAATCGGCCGATTGAATGTGACCGAATAGGCCAAACATGTGAATGGAGGTAAACCATGCGATTGGAACGAGTCGAATGAGTGAATCGTACGACTCAACTTCAGTCGCACGACTAAGTTATGCGACTAGTCGCAATCGTACGACTGGAGGTTGAGTCGGCCGACTGAACTGAGTCTGTCTATAAATAGATCCCTCAGTCGATCGCAGACCTCATTCGCCCTAAATCTCCAATTCGCACCGTTACTCTGCAGAATTTTCGTTTGACCTTTAATCTTTGTGATATCCGATTTCTGACCATTTGGACTTGTTACACAGGTAATACGCGACACAAGGATGAATCAAAACATCAAATTGATACGAAATCAGTCCGCATTTGCCTAAATGTTGAACCGTAACAAATCTGAACAATAAACTACCATAAACACTGAAAAAGTTACAATCAATGATTTAGGTAGTTTAAATACATGATTGCGAGTTCAATGAACCTAAGCTTGATGTCTAATTCATAAAACTGATCAATCTGAACTGAAATGGTACCGTTCTGTATTCAATGCGACTGGTCACCCAGGATGAACTTCAATCGCACGATTGAACGGGACGACTCATTCAATCGTACGAATGAAGATTACGAATGGATTGACTGTGTCATACGACTGGACTCCAGAACAAACTTCAATCGCACGATTGTATGGACGATTCATTCAATCGGCTGGATGAATCATGTGAATGAGTTCATTTGGTCGACTGACTCAATCGCAGGTTCAGTCTCCAAATTAGACTCAATCGCATGACACATCATCCGACTGAAATTCAGTCGCATTACTGTTTAACCGATTGAAGTCCAGTCGCACATATGACCATCCGACTGAACCCAGTCGCACAGTGCAATCGCACGATTGAACTAAACTGTTTTCTGATTTAGTCAAACTCTGTTTTACATGTTTCTAACGTGTGTTTGCTATTGATTACAGGAATATGGCTAATAGGTGGACCATAAATCCAAAGCACAACATTTGTGCTCATTTGGATTCCACCTCGAAGAACGGTGGTGATTTTTCTGGTATATTGAATTCTTGAGGAGATCTCGGATTTTCAGAGCTATATCTACACCGTGTACTCCCTATCAGTCGTTACATCAGTCGTTTTGGGAGGGAGCTACAGTTGACCGATCAGTGGAGCCCTACTGCATTCGAAGTACTATCTTCGGTAGGGAGATTGGGATTACGGCCGCTGATATCAGGAGGGTATTGGGCTTCGGAGATGATGAGACTCACCCACTCAAGCTCCACCCTCTTACAGTTCGTGGATGCTTTCTGAGGATCGGGTACTGTGGGGTTATAAACTCAGGTGTGCTGAACAAAAGCAACCTGAGCCCCCAGTACAAGTACTTAGCGCATGTCATTCTGAAGTGCATCACGTCCAGGAAGGGTGGTTTTGATGACTTGTCGGACCAGATTCAGGATGCCTACGTTGCATTGGTCCTCAACCACCCATTCAGCTTCTCCAACATGATTTTCATGTATCTGATAGAGAACCTTGATGCCAAGGGGAAGGAAGGGTTCTGCATGTACCCCAGATTTTTACAGCTCATATTTGATGAGAAACTGCCCGACCTTACCAAAGACAAGAGTGATGCTGTGCCTCTGGAGATTATGGATGACACCACCCTGGGTCGGATGATGGTGTACAGAGGCAAGCAAGTAAAGCCTGTGCTGAAGAGGTTGATTGGGCATCTGGCCCGGGCTGATTATGTTGCCCCAGGGAGACGCAAGTGGCGTCATGATTATAGTGGATCGGATACTGAAGTGATAGCTATATCATCAGATGATTCTGATGATGATGACAGCCACGATGGCGATGATAGGCCAGTTACATCTGAGGGCCCCTCTACACATACAGCCCAGATCCCCTCATACTGACACTACAGCTGCTGGGTTTGTACCCCACTTCAATCCACCTGATGATGAAGAGGAAGAGAGTAAGGAAGAGGGTTTGACCTAAAGGCATGGCAGCAAGGTGGTTGCCACGGAGAAGGGTCTGAGGGTTGTTGGAGGACAGACGGGCACATCAGGGGTAACACAAACAGAGTCTGATCCAGCCTATTCCCTTGATGAGCCCAGTACACGAGATGGAGCCCCGGTATCTACTGGAAAGAGGAGGAAAATCATGGCTAGACCGCATGGTAGGAGGGGAAAGCGACTTAGATTCACCACCTCCATCTCTACCCCAACCACCACATCCATCACATCCCAAACACCCCAACCACCACCACTACTAACCTCCACCTCATACTCACATATCTACTACCACCACCACTATACCCCCTACTACATCATTCCCATCGCCTCCCATATTCACCACAGCCACCACAACCACCACTACTCACCAAACCGGACCCTCATCTGCTCCATCCAGCTCATTCATACCACCAGTGTCTGTGGTAGAGCAGCTTGCTGCACTAAACAGCATGGTGGTCAAGCTGATGGCTTCGGATGAGGCCAAGACTGCTCAGATTCTACAGCTCCAAGAGCAAAGTTCTACATAAACAGCTGAGATTGAGAGACTGAGGGAGTTGACATCTTCACAAGCCCAGTTGATCACTGCACAGACTGATCAGATCACAGGCTTGCTTCAACACGAGGCTGAGACTGATGAGAAGATGGAGAAGCTGGAGGCGGCTCACAAGACTCTATTGCTAAAGCTGAAAAGCACTCAGAGTGAGACCCTCAAGATCGGGGAAGGTGATGATGATGATGATGATGATGAGAGGACGATGCTGATGAGGATGACGACACTGATGATGATGATAGTGATGAAAGTGATGATGGTGACGAGAAAAAGGATGATGAGGAAGGTGAAGGAGGAGAGACAGCAGGAGATCATAGCGATGATGCAGCAGACGAGAGGCGTTCTAAACATCGTCAAGATCAAGGACCCTCTCCATCTGCTCCAACTGAAGAAACTCCGGAGATTCAAGATAAAAGTACTGTTTAGTTATTCATGTTTATGTATTTAACAGACTTTTGTATTTGAAATTATGTAACATTTATGTAATGAATGTTTATATCTTTTGTTAATGATTGTGCTTGATTATTTACTAACAGATATTGTGTTTCATGTTTAAATCAAGCAGATCCAAACTTCCAACGCGATGAATACGATGTCGAACCCCTATAGCAGGTTAAGAGTCAGTTAACAATGATTCATGATCTGCAGGTTATCGTGAGAAGATCGGTTGAGTATACCCCTGAGGAGGGTGAGCTTATTCATAGCTTCACAAAGGAGCAGTTGGCTGAGATATTCAAGCTTAACGCCGATGAGATTGTGAAAGATGCTCCTGAAGTCCAAGTTGACAGTGATGAAGAGCTACACGATATAGATGAGATTGAGATCGAGGACATCACTGATCAGCATTACCCAGAGTATACAGACACTGAAGGTCACGCCATTCCAAATTGGGATGACAACCTAGTAAGTGAGACATTTGACACTCTGGAAAAGATGGAAGCAGAGAATGACAAACAAGAGGATACAGCCTGAGCTACTGAAGAAGAAGTCAAAGAAAGAAAAGTTGAGTGGGCTGCTTGTTTTGCAGAGCTTCGTGCCCAGAGAGATGCTCCAAAGTCTGATGCCTACACCAAACTCTATAGAGTGAAGAAACATCAGAAGGTGTCTAGCAAGATCATATCTTGGGCGTATTTTGAGGACCTTAACGCATATGCAGTTAAGAGGGAGAAAGGTATCGAGTACTTTAGATTCCCACACGATCTAAAGACTCTACCTGGTTTTGAGCTCAACTAACTGGCAAAGCTGAAGTTGCTGTATGCTGATCCGAGGAAGATGTCAGGTTGGTTTGAGGCTGCTTTAAAGAGAGAGTACCACACCCGGTGGGTAAACTTCAGACCTCAGCAAGGTACGAGATATATTCGTAAATCTGAAGTGGATCCACGGACCGGGAGGCCTAAGATTGTGTTGAAGTGGCGTCCTCCACGCACCACGTCGAAAATCCCTCTAAGGGAAATGCCTCAGGACATCACTCCACACTTCAAGTGGTGGTACTACGATTGGCAAACGGCTGAAGCAGTCATAGTGTTGAACAGAGATGGACAGATGGATGTCATCCGGGTATTTGACCCAATGTGGCTTACTAACTTGTCAGCTAATGACGTTTATACACTCTACAAGTGGCCACTGTTCTATGACTCGCAGGTTATCATACAAGCTCTCCAGTATCAGAACGTCATACGCATCTGCTTTGTATTTCAAATACATGCAGGTGTAACCAGAGAGGAGAAATTCAAGAAGTACGAAGAGGTTATGGGTAAAGCAAGACATTAGAGGAATCTAGGTCCAAGGGGGAGTTTGTTGATACATATGTCCCTAGATTCTGAGCTGAATGTAATATCTTTGTAATGTCTTGATTATATACAATTGAACGTTGATTCATGAAATACATTTGGTTGTTTATGTTATAATGTTTATATATTTCATTAATGGGTTGTGTAATGATTAATTATATAGGTTTGTGGTTGTTTGAATTGGTATGCATAATGTCGTAATGATTAACACATTCAAACTTAACATGATGAAGTTATCATGCGAATGGGCCATGCCAATGGACCATACACATGAATAACTTCATGCGAATGGCTCAGTCGCACGACTGAACCATGAGACTGGATCAGTCGTAAGACTGAAGCATGAGATTGAACCAGTCGTACGACTAAAGGCTCAGTCGTGCGTATGGATCAACCGCATAGCTTGAGAGGATCTCAGCCTCTCGTTTGATCAATCAGATTGGTTTGCAGCGGATTTAGCACGTTAATTAGCGATTAATACAAGAACATAAAATATATTGCAAGTAAAAGCACAATCATAGAGAGAGAAAAGAGTTCTGCAAGAAATTAATTGTACTATTGCTCAACACGTTTCGGCAGTTAAAACAGCATGGTTCACCATCCTTTTATAGGCGGCAAAAGGATGGTGGTGATGTCCTTTCTCTGACATCAGCAGATTATTAAATTACAACTGACAGAACATAAAACTACTGAAGATGTCAACAGCTGACATCTTCTTACAAAAGTTTTCCTAACTTTTACAAGTACTGACAAACGTAAACTACTGAAATTCTACAACGACTGAAGAACAAACTCTTTAGTCGTTTACAACTACTGATACTATAACAGCTGAAGAACAAGCTCTTCAGCTGTTGTACAACTACTGAAACAAAATAAACTACTGAAAAAGGAAAAACCATCACAACAACTGAAGAAGACTTCTTCAGCTGTTGTGACAAACTCTGAGCTCAGCACTTGTTCTTCAGACTTGGCTTCAGATGATGTAACAGCTGATGAATTCAGTAGATGTCATCAGCTGTTGTCTTCAGTCTTTGTCTTCAGACTTTGTGCTTCAGTAGAAGTTCTTCAGCTCTTCAGTTCTTCAGCTTTTGATTCTTCAGCACTTGTCTTCAGTACTTGAAGTCTTCAGTACTTGTATGATCAGTACTTCAGACTTCAGTACTTTAGAGTCTTCAGTTGTTGTTCTTCAGTTCTTTGATCTTCATACTTTGATCTTCAGACTTTATCAGAACAGCTGATGGAAGTCTTCAGCAGTTGTTGCAGTGGCATGTGGGACTTAGAGGTTTTCCTGATCTTGGCTCATTGGTTCTTTTGGTCCAACAAACTCCCCCTGAACCAATGCAGCCAAAACCTCTAATTATTGGTTGTCCCACTTATTGGTGGCATAAGGATTGGTATATTTCCTTCTAGATCAGATTAGAAGTTGACCCAGATAAGCACTGGCCTGGGAGAAGGTTTCTAGTGTTTGTTTGGCTAAGTATGGATGGGAGCTCTGTTTTGGGGAATTGGACACAGAACTGTTGTCCCATCCATGAAACCTTCCTCCCATGTACTAGCCTGTAGGATTCTCTGGTGTAGGCTCGGACGAAAATCATTTGTTCTTCTTTGGTCATGTCTTCATCCCCACCATCGAACAATCCTTCACGGCCGTACATCTCTGAGACAAACTTGACCTGTTTGCCATTCTTGAGCTCAACTGTTGTGATTTGCTTGTATGCAAATTCATCTAGATGTCTGCCTTCTAGCAACAAGTTGAGCTCATCTTTGTGGAAGTTCTCAAGCTTCTTATAAACTAAGCCTTTTCTAACCATCCTGTTTTCCAACATCATTTCAGGTGGTTGCTTAGACTTATAAGCTTTCTCGAACTCATCCACAATTTCCCTGGGTGTTACTACAAGAGCCACTATGATTACTTCATCTACAATCCTCTTCATCTGGCTCTTGTACCTCACAGGAATGTCTTTCTTTGTAATCCTGTGAGCCACCCTCGGATCAGGCCAAGTCCTCACTCTCTCTTTGTTATATTGGAAGGTTTGTTTGAGAGTGAAGAGTCTCAGAGCTTCTTTCTTCATGTTCATGATAGAGGTAGAGGCAGCATATGCTTGGTCAATTGACTTAAGCATTTCAGTATCATGAAGCTGCTGCTGTGCCTCTTCCTCTATCTTTACCCTCACAGTGTCCATCTGTGAGGTGGGAGTGATGGTTTGGGGTTTGGCTTTTGGTAGAGGGATGACTGCTGAAAGGGGCAGTCTATCCTCCTCATCCTCCTCTTCTTCTTCTTGCAGCCTCAACACCCTTCTCTTCTTCTTCAAGGGTGGATCATTGGCTGCGGGTTTGATGGTGAAGGGGTTGGTTTAGTGGGTTGTGGTTGGGTTGTTGGTGTGGGAATGTTGGCAGGCACTGCTAGTAACCTAGAGATAAGAGCTGGTTTGGTCTGTTTTACTAGCAGTGTCCTGTTCCCAGCACCGGCTTCTAAGGGGCCTCAGCGACCAGTCCTTTTGTGAAGTCACCAGCTGAACAGATCTTTGCGGCTATAGCCAAGATTCTGTCCCTGGTCCATGCTTGACATCAAGGACTGGCCTGCCCAGATACTTCGAAATGAATCTACTCATAGCCTCGAGTCTCTTTTTATCCTCTTGGCTATAAGTAGACCATCGGTATTCGATCTCCCTAGTTTCCATCTTTCTGAGCTCCTGATCTAGCAATGATGTGTCCTTGTCAAAGCCTTGCCTGAACAGCTGGCCAATGGCAGAGTCCATTGATCTGCTTTGTTCAGCATCAGCCTCCTTGACAAGGGCTGCTAGATCGGAGTCAGCCACCTTCTTTCCCTCCTCTCCCTTTTTCTTATAAGTGACACTGAAATCCTTTTGGATTTCAGCCACTTCTATTGCTCTACCTCCCTCTCTTTCCTCTTCCCTTTCTCCCTCACCTTCCTAGTCTCCTCAACCAACTCCCTCTCTACCACCACCTCTTTTTCTGCCTCTTTCTCCTCCTCACCCCTCTTCCTCTTGACTTGCACTGATGTCTCCCCTTTTTGGGTGCATTGGTTGGGGTTTGACTATCAGCAAGTGCCTTAGAAATGGCAACCTCCACCAAGGGTTGTATGTATGTGGGAAGCCTCTCATCAAGGGTTTGAATGACTAAGTCTTTAAGTATGGGTGTGATGAGAGGTAGGGATTTCTGGAGGATAGCATCCAGCTGCTCAGGGGGGTTCTGACCCTGAGAGCTAGTGCCAGAAGCAGGGGCTGGTGGCTGAGTTTGTGGGAGTGGCTCAGTGTTTATGAGACCTTCGGGTGAAGGTGCCATCTGTTGGGTAGTGGTGGCAGATGGACTTCTATCCTGAGTCATTTGAGCAAGCAGCTCTTTGAGTCTGCTTATCTCATCCTCTAGGATAGTGTTTTGAGCTACTACATAGTAGAAGAAGCTCAGGTCATCATCAGCATGAGCTGAATCACCTGACCTCCTGACAATGTCAGGATGTACATGCCCTGAGTGTGGCTCAGTAATGGCATGTGCCCCTTGTTCATGGTACTGGGGACTTCTAGCCTCCGGATTGGATCCATCATCGGCCATTGCCTCTGGTGAGGTCTTATTGATGTTACCAGCTTCACCCTGCTCAGATGTTGATGCAGGGGAAGTGGCAGCCTCACCAGATTGTCTCATCTCCCTAGCCACACTGGGAGATTGGACTGATTCTCTGTGCTGTGGGCTCCCACCAGCACTTGTATCCACCCCCTCTTCGGTTGGAGTCTCCCCAGTTGTAATAGGTTTCTGGGGAGAGGGTGGAGTGCTCAGATGGGTCAGCACTTTGGCTATTGCCAATGTAGGGCTTTGTGGGGGTCCTTATCAGTAGATTGGCTAAGCAGGGTGCACAGGGGGAGGACTGTGCTCTTCAATGGCAGTCTTCTCAAGTGAGATAGACCCAGTAATGTGGTTGCCCCAATATTGGTTGCATCAGGCTCCTGTTGAGAGGAAGCCTATGCGGTTGTGGTGGGTGGAGTCGTGGTACCTGCTGGGAGAATCGAACCAGCAGGCACATCCTGCCTTTGTGTTGCAGGGGCATCCTCAGGGGACTCATCTCCCTGAGTAGCCTTTTTTGGCTTCTTTTGGCTTTGGGTTTGGAGGGGACTTTGGATTTGGAGGTGGAGGCTGTGGGTTCCTGCTGTGTGGGTTTTCGCAGCCGGCCAGCCTGTTTGAGTGTGTGGTTAGTGTTGTGCCTGGAGTATACCTCGGCTAGAACAGCCATGGCAGGGACCCCAGTGCCAACTAGTCCCTCAGCTGAAGCTGGTTTTCTATCATGGCCATTATGAACCGTGGATACAAGATCCAACGGTTAGAAAGAGGTTTTGTGGCCATGTCTTTAAGTTCTAAAAAGATGAGATCAGTTAAGTTCAGAGGTTGATGCTCAAAGATAGAAAACAATACCTGTTGCCACCTTGTTGACATCTGGTCCCACGAAGAGGTTTTGGGAGCCAGACACACGTTCACCATATGAAAATGAGGCGTTGGGGATCAGGGAAGTGCTTCTTCAACAAGGTGGAGGCGGAGAGGTCACCCTGGTAGTCGTTGGATGTGAATGATAGATCCAGGGCACCTTTGGGGTAGGAAGTTGGGTGGGTGGCATCCTCCAGCTGTAGGGTTTGGCGCAGGTTAGCTGGAGTGATAACCACGGGGTGGTTGTTGACGGAGGACCGGAGAGAGACCTCGCCATCCTGCTCTCCGGTTTGGACGGTTACGTTCGTCCAAAACCGCCAAGGAGTCGGTGTATATAGTGGGGTTCAGAAGAAAAGCGTTTTGTATGGTGAGTCGTTCATGAGATCGACGGCTTGGTGAAATTTGGGCCATAATGGCGATTTGGTGAGATGGGCGACACAGTTGTGTCGAGGTTTCAGTTGCATGGTCGCCATTAATGGTGTATGGGAATTTCAGAGGTTTTGAAAGATTAGGTCAAGTGAGGAGTAAATGCTCTGAAGGTGGGGTATTTATAGGGTAGGGCAAAGGTTGAAAGAAAACTACTGAAGGTTTGGTGTTAGTTATCAGTTGTTGTAACGACTGATGACGTGGTTTTAACCTTCAGTGGTTGTAACATCTGAGGACTTGGTGTTAGTCGTCAGTAGTTTAAACTACTGAGACCTTGGTTTTGTCCTTCAGATGTTGTAAACGTCTGAAGAGTTACTGTCAGTCTTCAGTAGTTATGAACTACTGATGACCTAATATTCTTCTTCAGACGTTGTAACAACTGAAGACTTGGTATTAGCCTTCAGTAGTTGTAAACTACTGAGATCAGTAGTTGTGAACTACTGAAGACATGTTATTGCTTCAGTTGTTGTAAACAACTGAGGACTTGGTGTTAGCCTTCAGTAGTTATGAACTACTGATATCAGTAGTTGTGAACTACTGAAGACATGGTTTTGTCCTTCAGTTGTTTGGGTATGAAACAGCAGCTGTTGTCATCAGCTGATGAGAAATTACTCATCAGCTGTTTCCGTCAAATCAGTTGTTTCATACTAGCCTCCACACTTACTCATCAGCTCTTTGGCTGACTTTTAGATGTTTCATTGACCCTTCAGCTCTTGTGAAGATTTATGCCTTCAGCTCTTGTGATCAGATGTTCACAAGTGCTGATAAATATTCTTCAGAGCTGGTGAACAAATTTTGTCTTCAGTACTTGTGTAAGATTACACATCAGTACTTGAGAGCAAAATTTGTTCTTCAGTACTTATTTATTTGAAAATCATACATCAGTAGTTGTAATCCACCTCACTACATCAGTTGTTTTCAATAAATAATGTACATCAGTACTTTGAGTCATTTAGTCTTCAGTAGTTGTGAAAGAGCTGAAGACTAAATTACTCATCAGTACTTGTATTTGACCTTTGCTCTTCAGTTGTTGTGAAGTAAGAGCATCAGCATAGGTCAAATCAATCAAGCTGCAGCATACCAAGCCTTAGTACCAAATTTTGAAATGTAGCACTATCTAAAGGCTTAGTAAAATGTCTGCAAGCTCATCAGCACTAGGCACAAACTTAGGATCAATCAGACCTTTCTCATAGCAATCTCTGATAAAATGATGTCTGATCTCAATATGTTTGGTCCTAGAGTGCTGGACTGGATTCTTAACAATACAAAGAGCTGAAGCACTGTCCATTAATAATGGAGTCTTAGTCTCAGTAATGCCATAATCCAGAAGTTGGTTCTGAAGCCAGAGTATTTGAGAGGTACAACTTGCAGCAGCAATATACTCAGCTTCAGCAGTGGATGTAGCAATTGATGTTTGTTTCTTACTCTGCCAAGAAACTAAACAATTGCCTAGGAATTGGCAACCACCAGAAGTGGATTTTCTGGTGACTTTGCATCCTGCATAGTCACTATCAGAGAAAGCAACTAGTTTGCAAGAATGCCCAGCTGAATACCAAAGTCCTAGTGATTGGGTACCTTGAAAATATCTAAAGATCCTTTGACTGCAATCAAATGGGATTCTTTAGGTGCAGCCTGAAATCTAGCACAAGCACATGTTGAAAACATGATGTCTGGTCTAGAAGCTGTAAGGTACATCAAGGACCCAATCATACATCTGTAAAGGGTTTCATCAACCGCTTTACCTTTCTGATCTACATCTAGTTGTGTGATGCTGCTCATGGGAGTAGAACAGGGCTTACAGGTTTGTAAATCAAACTTATTCAACAACTCTTTGGTATACTTGGACTGATGGATGAAGATTCCATCATCCAGTTGTTTGATTTGCAAACCCAGAAAGTACTATAATTCTCCCATAGCACTCATTTCAAACCTTAGCTTCATAAGCTTTGTAAATTCATCACACAACTTTAGATCAGAGGATGCAAAGATGATGTCATCAACATAAATCTGAACAAGGAGCTTATGTTGTCCCACAGTCTTGATGAATAAGGTTTTATCAATGGTGCCTCTAGTGAACTTATTCTCTAGAAGAAAGGTTGAAAGTGTCTCATACCAAGCTCTAGGTGCTTGCTTCAGCCCATAAAGAGCCTTATCAAGCTTGTACACCTAATCAGGATGTTTATTGTCCTCAAGCCTGGTGGTTGACACACATAAACCTCTTCTTTTATTTTCCCATATAGGAAGGCACTTTTGACATCCATTTGATAAACCTTAAGACTGTGAAAGGCAGCATAAGCTAAGAACAGTCTGATTGCTTCCAGTCTGGCCACAGGTGCAAAGGTCTCATCATAATCGATGCCTTCTTCCTGTGAAAACCCTTGAACAACCAGTCTAGCCTTGTTCTTGACAATTTGGCCCTTTTCATCTGTTTTGTTCCTGAATACCCACTTGGTGCCTATAGCACACTTATCTTTGGGTAATGGAACAAGCTCCCACACTTGCTGTTTCTTGAATTGAAGAAGCTCAAGCTGCATAGCTTCCACCCATCCATTGTCTCTTAAAGCAATATGATAGTTCTTTGGCTCTTGCTGACTGATGAAGAGAGCATAGAAGCAGAAGTTGGACAATTGATTCCTGGTTGAAACTCCAGCATGGATATCACCAATGATCTGTGATGTGGGGTGATTCCTGAGCTCTTGATAGACTATGATATCCGTGCAAGTGTTTGTAGACCCATCAGCAGCAACAGATGGTGATGGAGATTCCTGAAACCATGTAGAGGATGGCAGCTCAAACGAAGTAGAGCAAGCAGAAATCTCATCAGCATTTGTAGTGGATGGAGCTGCTGAGGCTACAGGAGCATCAGGTTCAGTGGACTCAGGCAGGTTGTCACTGAACCTGAAGAGGCGAGTACTGACTACATCATCATCAGTACCACCAGGTGGAGGTTTGTTGACAGGCTCAACAGATGGAGGTTGATAAGGAACATATTGCAGTATGTCCAGATCAAACAACTCCACAGGGTTTTGTGGAATCTTGTCCTTTGGAGATTCATTGAACTTGACATGCAAAGTTTCTTCAACTCCCTTTGTTCTATAGTTGAAGACTCTGTATGCCTTGTAAGTTGATGAATAACCAACAAAGTACCCTGCATCCACCTTACTATCAAACTTCTGGAGTGGGTTGCTAGTGTTGAGAATGAAACATGGACACCCAAAGGCTCTAAAGAATGAAATAAGAGGGGCCAAGTGATGAAGAACTTCATAAGGAGTCTTCATCAACCTCTTATTTACTAAAGCTCTATTCTGTACATAGCAAGCTGTATTGACAGCTTCAGCCCAAAAGGTCAGTGGCAACCCAGAGTCAGCCAACATTGACCTTGCTGCTTCAATGAGGGTCCTGTTCTTTCTCTCCACCACTCCATTCTGCTCAGGAGTTCTAGGAATGCTAAACTGCCTTCTAATTCCCTTGGAATGGTAGAAGTCATCAAATGTGTTGTTTCTAAACTCTGTTCCATTGTCACTCCTCACACACTTGACCTGTAGGGAATACTGCTTTTCTACATGTAACACAAAGTTCATTATAGTCTTGGCTGCTTCATCCTTGGAGTGCAAGAAGAAAGTCCATACAAACCTGGAATAATCATCCACAATTACCAGGCAGTATTTCTTCTTTGCCATGCTCATCACTCTGACAGGACCAAAGAGATCCATGTGCAGGAGCTGCAAGCAGGCAGTGGACTTTGGTTTTCTATTGAAGGGAATGAAACTTTGTGTTGTTTTCCTTTCAAGCAAGCAGTGCAGTCATCTTCACACTTGAACTCCTTCTGAGGCAATCCTCTTACTAAACCATGGCTTATAAGCTGATTCATGTTTTTGAAATTAACATGACCCAGCCTTCTATGCCATAGTGTAGACTCTTGAGGAGATGCCTTGGAGAATAGGCAAGGATGGCCTTTTAGATCCATCTTTTTGGAAAGATCTAAGGCATACACTCTTCCTGTCCTGTTAGCCTTCAGGAGAGTGTGTTCATCCAATGCCTTGTCAATCAAACTCAGAACTTTGGATGACAGAATCCGACAGTTCTGGCTTGTGAAAAGGGCAACATGGCCTTTGTCACACATTTGACTGACACTCAAGAGATTGTACTTGAGATTCTCCACATGGTTAACATCATCAAACCTAATTTCCCCATTGGAAACAAAGCCTTTTCCGATGATGTAACCCTTTGCATCATTGCCAAAGGAAACAAATCCCTTCTTTCCTTGAGAGTAGTCATTAAGAAGGGAGCTGCTTCCTGTCATGTGCATGGATCCTCCACTGTCTACATACCAGATGCTTCTATGGCATGTTGAAGAACCCTGAAAACACAACCATGTGTTAGTTGGTCTTGGAGACCCAAACCTGCTTGGTTTTGGGTCTGTTCTCAGCTACAGGTGCAGCACTAACAGTTGTGTTAAGTGTGACAGCCTGAGGTGAAGAAGATGGTGCAGAAGAGGAACCCTTTGGCTTGGGCTTCCTTTTCTGTGGTTTCAACATAGGAGCATCTAAGTGGTTGACTCTTCCCACTAGTTGTTGAACCATCATCACCAGCTGTGTCTGATTTTGTGATAAAGCCTTCAGCTCTTCAGACACACTGGAGTTTGCTGATGATGAGTTCCTATGTTGTACCATCTTTTTCTGAGCAACCTCAGCTGTTGCCTGAGTAATCCCTACCTTCTTTTTAGATTCAGCTTTGGGCTTAGGGATTTCAGGCTTGGATGTTGCTAGTACAAACTTGGTTTCAAACTCATTCTTCATTTTATTGATGTTCTCATTAATTTTCTCCTTCTGTTTGAGTTTGGAACCCCTTTTGTACCAGCAATCATCAGTAAGATGATTGAACAAACCACATATCTCACATGGCTTTTTCTTCATCTTATGCTGATCATCAGCTGAAGAGGATTTAACTGCTGAAGACTTGTTCTTCAGCTGTTTGCCATCAGTACCAGCAGTTTTCTTCCTAGTGCCTGCTTTCCTGGTATCCTCTCTAGCTGTCTTCAAACCTTTCCTACTGTTAGTTTTCTTCTCTTTAGTGCTAAAAGTATTTGAGGTTTGAACTTCAGATGTTGTCACTTGCTCTCCAATACCTTCAGTACTTCTAGTGACAACACCTGAGTTGATCAGCCTTTTGGTCATGTGACAGTCAGCATTTGAACCATCAGCTGTTGTAGCATCAGCTGATTGGTTTTGGCAGAAGTTAATGCTGACTTCTATCTCTGATGATGCTGATTCAGAAGATAGTAGGTCATATGATGAGAAGGATTGGTTATTGCTCTCTCCATCAGATTCAACTTCTGCTCTTGAAGTGAAATCTGTAGGAGGAGCAGTGTGATTATAACCAATGCCAAACTTCACATTTGAAGCTGATTGCTTGCTAAGAAGCATTTCAAAACCCTTGCATGATTGCACCCATCGATCACACTCAACTTGGGTGGTTGCAAGAGTTTCCTTGAGGTCTCTGTACTTCTCTAGAAGTACATCTTCCCTAGTTTTATCATCTTGATTTGGCATTTAAGCTTGTAAATCTCATCATTTTTATCTTTTAGAGCAACCTCAAAATCAGCTTTTCTTTTGGAAATAGTATGCTCAAGCTCAAGATTTTTATCTATTAAAGCTACATTTGCTTCTCTAATAGAAGCAAATGCTGCTATGCATGATTCAGAACAAAGCTTGGCTTTTGCCTCAGTGGATACTGAGATGAGGCATTAGATGATGACCCTTTAGCAGAATCAAGGGCCATCAGAGCAAGATTTCCAAAAGGTTGGTCACCACCATGTTGACCAGCACCTTGGAGTAGTTGATCCTGACCAGATAGCTCTTCTGGTAGACTACTCCAGTCAACAACACTTGGGGTGAAAAAGCTATGTTGTTGAGGTTGTGTGTGTTGATGAGATTAGGAAGATTGAGGCTCTGGAAGAGCATGAGGTGGTTGAGCCGGGGGTGCTTGAGACTAGGCTGAGGCATGTAGTAACAGGGGTAAGGATATGGCATATGACCCTGTGGCACAAAATAAGCAGGTGGTGCCTGTGCTTGTGATGGATGGCTAGAGCTGGAGGAAGGTTGCCCTTTGTGCTGTGAGCTATTGCTGGGAAAAGTCACAAAGGGTGCAGAGGAGTTAGATCCAGACGATCTACACTCTCTTGCAAAGTGTCCAAGCCTTTGGCACTTGTGACACCTCAACTTGCTCTTGTCAAAACCAATTTGGTTTTGCCAGAGAGTCCAGGGAATTTCCTACTAGTTCTCTTGTAGAACTTTTGAGAGCGGATATTTATCATTGCCATTTGGTTCAAAATATCCATCTTTCCAGATCATCATCTGGAAAGCCCTTCAAGTCCTCCATCAGAAAGCACAAGTTGTCACCACCACCTCCTGAACTACTAACACCAACAAAAGCTTGTTCTGAGTTGGTAAAGAAATCAATATGCTCATCATAAGAACTTTCTGATGAAGCATATTCTGACTCATGACTTATCAAGGCAGTATTACCTTGGACAAAGTCATCAGCGAGCTTGCCAGAAGAGGACAACTTCCTCTTTTGCTCTATCTCTCTCTCAAAAGTGAGCAGTTTCCCATGAAGTTGGGTGAGAGATAGAGTTTCCAGATCAGCACTGGAGCGTAGGACAATGGTATATGTGTCCCATCTCTCAGGCAATGACCTGAGGAACCTGTTGTTCATCTGGCTGTTGGAGTACTCTTGTTTGACCATCTTCAGCTCAGAGATCAAACAAGAGAACCGCTCAAATTGCTGGGTCAGAGTCTCACCCTTTCTATATGAGAAAGTCTCATATTGTTGGGCGAGGATTTCCCTATTGTTTGCTAAGACCGAATCAGTTCCTCCAAATTGTTCCTTTAGAGCAACCCATAGGTCATGAGCAGACTCATGATGCAAGAGCCCTGAATATATCTCATTAGGAATGGCCATGGCTAAAATTCCATGGGCTCTAGCATCAATTTCGAACAGCTTTAGATCTTCATCCGAACATTGTTCAGGTTTCTTCGCAACCTGTTCATTAGATTCCCGGACGCTTACCATAGGCTTGTATGGCCCATGCACCACTGACTTCCAACAACCAGCACTGTTGACAGCCAAGTGGTGTAGCATACGTCTTTGCCATATGTTATACTCGTTCCTAACCAGCATCGGAGGCTTAGTTGAGGAACTAGTATTGTGAGGATCATTAGTTGGTGTTGTCATCTCAGGATTTAGTCAAAAACAAGTTTAAACAAGACAAACGTAACTCAAACCCACCAAAAGACCTCAAGATTTTGGCCAGAAACAGCAGAAACTCACTCTCTATGGCTAATTCTTGCAAATTGCTAATTCGATCAAACTGAGAGATCAAAAGAGCAGTTTCAAATGATCAATAGTTAAATCGATCAATGATTAACCTGCTCTGATACCATTTGATAGGATCTCAGCCTCTCGTTTGATCAATCAGATTGGTTTGCAGCGGATTTAGCACGTTAATTAGCGATTAATGCAAGAACATAAAAGATATTGCAAGTAAAAGCACAATCATAGAGAGAGAAAAGAGTTCTGCAAGAAATTAATTATACTATTGCTCAACACATTTCGGCAATTAAAACAGCATGGTTCACCATCCTTTTAAAGGCGGCAAAAGGATGGTGGTGATGTCCTTTCTCTGACATCAGCAGATTATTAAAATTACAACTGACAGAACATAAAACTACTGAAGATGTCAACAGCTGACATCTTCTTACAAAAGTGTTCCTAACTTTTACAAGTACTGACAAACGTAAACTACTGAAATTCTACAACGACTGAAGAACAAACTCTTCAGTCGTTTACAACTACTGATACTATAACAGCTGAAGAACAAGCTCTTCAGCTGTTGTACAACTACTGAAACAAAATAAACTACTGAAAAAGGAAAAACCATCACAACAACTGAAGAAGACTTCTTCAGCTGTTGTGACAAACTCTGAGCTCAGCACTTGTTCTTCAGACTTGGCTTCAGATGATGTAACAGCTGATGAATTCAGTAGATGTCATCAGCTGTTGTCTTCAGTCTTTGTCTTCAGACTTTGTGCTTCAGTAGAAGTTCTTCAGCTCTTCAGTTCTTCAGCTTTTGATTCTTCAGCACTTGTCTTCAGTACTTGAAGTCTTCAGTACTTGTATGATCAGTACTTCAGACTTCAGTACTTGTCTTCAGTACTTTAGAGTCTTCAACTGTTGTTCTTCAGTTCTTTGATCTTCATACTTTGATCTTCAGACTTTGTCAGAACAGCTGTTGGAAGTCTTCAGCAGTTGTTGCAGTGGCATGTGGGACTTAGAGGTTTTCCTGATCTTGGCTCATTGGTTCTTTTGGTCCAACATAGCTCAATCGCACGACTGAACCATGCGAATGGTTCAGTCACACGAATGAGAAACCCTTACCTATAAATACCACCTAATTCGTGGAAAAATTAAACACTTCGAATACTTGCAACCCTAGTCGACCCAGAACGTCCAGTTCGTCAATTCCAAGTTCATAGAACGTCCCAGATCATTTCTAGTCCATTCTTAACGTTGTCTAATCGTTAGGTTTGATCTTGATTACGTTCTCCCTGATTGGATCACCAATCAAATAGGATTCCGCACTATTTGATCCGGTATAACAAAGAATCAGTTAGTACTCTGTACGTACTCGGTCCTGACAATATCATACATTCATCATATCATCATACATGTTCTATGCCTAGATCATCACATACTCATGCTTACAATAGGCCAAAAGAGTCCATAGGTCAAACTAGGGTCAAATACTAAAATTATGGTTTTCCCAAAAATTCAAAAAATTTTCTAAGTGTTTGGGCGTATGGACACTATTTAGGTGCATGAAGACTGTTTGGGCGTTTCTCCACTATGCAGGCGCATGAGCTTATAGTTAACTGTTTTCAACACTTAGGCGCATGAGCTCTTGAGCGCATGGGCACTATTTAGGCGCATCACCCCTATACTTAGGCGTTTATTCAAAGACTTAGGCGCATGAACAAATTTTCAGGGGCATCAACAATCACTTAAAATTTTCTAAGGCATTCTAGGCGCATGGGTTACTGTTTGGGCGCATCATCATATACTTGGACTTTTAAGCCTATTTTTCAGGTGCATGGGCCCTGTTTGGGCGCATGTCCTTACGTAAACCTTTTCTAAGGTAATTCCTTAGGCGCATGGGCCCTGTTTGGGCGTATGAACACCTACATGCATGTTTTCTAACACATTTATTAGTCCCAAACAATGTCTTAGCATGTTCTAGGCCTTACACTACTATTCTAAGCTTTAACATAACATGTATAATCATAAACTACCAACATACAAGCATATATTCCTACGGTCATACCTATAACATTTTTATAAAAATCATTTGCATGTATTTTCAGCCTCGAAAAAGTTGTAAAACAAGTAAAACATGGGGTCTAGAGACTCACCTTAGCTGCTTTCAAGCTTAAACTCTTCCACTTAAACTTTTCAAAATATTCTAACACCTAAACATGACCAAAACACATAAACCAGAACACATATACACATAAGAACATATATTCTCGGTTCCTTTATCAAAACAGAAACAAAACCAAGCCAATTTTGCAACAAATGCTTACCTTGTTGAAGAACAGCATCCTTCTCTCTCTAGAACCGAAGAAATCTCAATTTTCTTCTTCTTCTTCTTCTAATTTGGTCGACAAAAGCAGGAATTATAGGCTGTTATGGGCAGCCATACTCAAAAGTAATAATAAAATATTGGAGTTTTGTCTTTTTTGCACTTTAACCCCTCCATTTTGACTTCCTTCCTTTTCTTTTTAATTACTTTTGTTTTTTTCTCATTTCTTTTCTTTTATTTTAATTGACCAAAATTTTCGGGTGTTACAATAATCATGCATGCATGCATGTTCATGAAGCACATACAAATACTTACTTATGCTTAACTATATATACATATAAAATTCAAATAAAGCTACCTTATTAAATAATAGCTACTTATGGTTTTCGTTACCGAGTCGGGGGTCTCTTCGGAAGCAGTCTCTCTATCTCACTAGATAGAGGAAAGACTCACCGCCACCTACCCCTCCCAGACCCTGCTCTTGAGTGGGACTTACTGGGTATGTTATGTTATGTATGTTATAAAATAATATATACATACATATATATATATATATCAACTTGCAATAATCCTTTAAACATCGAGTTACCTAACCTTAGATTTTATGGTTGTCACACGAAACGAGAGTTGTTGCGCGAGAGGAGAGTTGTCGCGCGAGAGGTTTGCGAAAAGTACAACTGGATATAAAAAGCTACGAACGCCCATGTCTGGCACTCACTTATGCAAAAAGTTCTACTGCTAGAGAGGGAAACGACTGCGTAGAGAGAGAAAGTGTAGAAACAAGGTGTTAAGGTATGTAACTCGTGTAGTAACATGTATTATGTACTAAGGAATGATTATTGACATATATAACACGTGGTTCTATAGTTTTCGTTTGATAAGGCTTTGAGGAGGTCGTGTTTGTGCTAATACATCACGAGGTCAATTTCTAGACCCCACTTTTTATGTATTTCCATGTTTTGAGGCTATATGCATACATAAATAAATATTTTGATAAAGTATGATGATATACACTATTATAGTAGGTATTATACGTTAAAGTAGATAAAGAATCCATAAATTTGATGTAACAGAAACGTTATCACGTAAGGAGAGAGCTCTCGTGTGAAAAGTAGGTGTTTCGCGCCTAACGGTTACATTTTGAAAGTTCCTACGCGAATGAGGAAACTTGTCCAGCAAGTTGTCGCATCAGAGGAGGCTCTCGCGTGAATGGTGATGTTCTCGCGCGATTGAGGAGTTCTCGCGTGTATAGATTTTCTCGCGTGAAAACTTAATAGTTTACGTGTAACGTTAACCCATATAACGAACGATAAAGAAAGAATAACAGTGAACGAGATACTAAAGTGTTAAAGTATGAATATATATATAAATATTATATATTTACAGTTAAAGTGGTTAAAGAACGATGCTAAAGTCACATGTGAACGTTAAAGAACTTGAACAATAATTCAAGAATAATTATCCGGTAAAGCATAGCTGTGAAAACGTTAAAGCGCTAAAGAAGTCTTGCAAGCACTGATAGAAGATACGCTTTGTGCGTTCTCGATAGGAGCTACGCTTCAGTGTGCTCAACCTGATAGGAGCTACACTTTGGTGTGCTCAACCTGATAGGAGCTACGCTTCAGTGTGCTCAACCTGATAGGAGCTACGCTTCGGTGTACTCAACCAGATAGGAGCTAAGCGTCGGTGTGCTCAACCTGATAGGAGCTACGCTTCGGTGTGCTCAACCTGATAGGAGCTACGCTTCGATGTGCTCAACATGATAGGAGCTACGCTTTGGTGTACTCACATAGGGGTATACTTTGGGTATAGCCGTGCCGTTAAAGGAGTTTGCTTGGTGCATTCTCGATAGGAGCTATACCTTGGGTATGCTCACATGTTATAGGAGAATGGCATTAGTTGCATTCTTACCCGTTAAAGGAACTAAGCTTCGTGCTAAGTTCAGCGATAAAGTAAATGAATAAAGCTAAAGTATAGATAAAGTAAAGATAAAGTATGGGTAATTTGACGATAAAGTGACGGTTAAAGTTGTTGGTACACATGTCCCCAGTTCTAGTCTAGTGAGCTTAAATGTAATAGACTTTCTTTTGGTGTAACACTTATGTAATGTTTGATCAATTGAATGAGAAACTCTTCTATATATGTGTATTGGTTGTTTAATGTTATATCTATCTATATTGTTTATTGTTACAGACATATATGACAATGTTATATAGGTTTACAGTTGTTAGACATAGTTCTAAACCATTAAAGGTTCATGAATGTGTTTAACTAAGTTATCTGATTCAGTCGCACGACTGGACCATGCGAATGGGCCAGTCACACGATTGAACCAGGAGATTGAGTAAATCGTACGATTGAGTGATAAGACTGAATCAGTCGTCCGAATGAACCAATTGTATGATTTAGTCGCATGACTGAGCCAGTCGCCTGGCTCAGTCGTACGACTGATAGCTGTAACCTATAAATACCACTTAATTCGTGGAAAAACATAACACTTCGAATACTTGAAACCCTAGTCGACCCAGAACGTACAGATCATCCATTCCAAGTCATAGAACGTCCCAGATCATTCCTATTCCATTCTTAACGTTTTCTAATCGTTAGGATTGATCTTGATTTCGTTCTCCCTGATTGGATCGCCAATCAAATAGGATTCGGCACTATTTGATCCGGTATAACGAAGAATCAGTTAGTACTCCGTACGTACACGGTCCTAACAAGTGGTATCAGAGCTTTGGCTCTTGATTCTTCGTTGATTCAATCAAGATTTTGTTAAAGTCCACGTTTTTCGCAAAAAGATCCAATCTTTCTGCCCAAACCGAGTCTTTACGTGTGCATGTTCTGCAAAATCAGTGTTTTTTCGACTTTCAGCCGTCTAGGGTGTCCCAAAACACGTTTTAGGTCAAAAGTGTGAAAATTTTCGATTTCTGCAGTCTCAGTCGCACGATTAGCTCAATCGTACGACTGAAGTCCAGTCGCCCATTCATTCGGCCGATTGAGTCAATCGCTTCGTCCAATCGCCCGAGTGAGTCAATCGCCTAGTTCTGTCACCCAGTTGAGTCGTTCGGTCTGTTCAGTCGCCTAAGTCTCTCAGTCGTCTGTTCAATCGTACGTTTGAGTCCAATCGCATACAGCTAGTGTCAGTCGCATCCCAGTCGCACTCCCCAATCGCATTAGCAGTTTCATTCAGAAGTTAAAATTATAACATAATGGACTCAGAAAACTTTGCAATGTCAGCTGGAAAGGACTCAAGGATACAAAACCTGCTTTTACTGGAAAATGAGATAGGGAACCATAACAAGCCACCTAAGCTATTGACTATAGATGAATTTCCACAATGGAGACAACGTTTTGAGATTCATCTAAATGGAGTGGACCCGAACTTATGGAACTCTATTGAGACTGGTTATAACATGCCCGTGGGAGCTGATGGTGTTCCTTTGACTTTAAGTGGACTCACTGATACACAGAAGGTTGCCTACAATGCCGAAAAGAAGGCATATGCTCTTTTGACCCAGTCTATTCCCAAGGCCATTTTTCACCAATACTCAGAGCACAACCAAAGTAAAAAGTTGATGAAAGCTCTTGAGAAGAGGTATGATAGGAATTCCACTCTAAAGTCCCTAAAGGGTAAAGCGTTAAAGAAGAAATTTGACACCTTCTCTGTAATTGGGAATGAAAGCTTGGATGAAATTATCGACCGCTTCTATCACTTGATGAGTGAACTTCACACTCATGGAGTAAAGACGTCAATGGAAGACAAAGTTTCAAGCTTGAACAATCCTTTCACAAGCAATCCTTTCACAGGGATGGTTTGTGCAAAGCCAAAACAACTGATGAGTCTGAAAGTAAGGACAAGTTGAACGTTGAAATTCCATCCACTGATAAAGGCCAGTGGGTCGAATTCATGATGGTTGATTCCTCTGGGAAGCCCAAGCCAGTCAAGGCTTGGGTCCCCCTCCTTAACTGATTATTTTCTCTTATGTGCAGGTTGTCCGCTATAGTGCGTCTTTAAATACATGGATCGTAGATAGCGGAGCTTCCAGGCACATGACGGGAAATCGGTCCCTCCTTTTCAATGTCAAACAAATTTAAGGGGGACACGTTTCCTTTGCTGGCAACAAAGGAGGATACATTACTGCTCAAGGAGAAGTAGGTAATGAAAAGGTAAAGTTCGACAAAGTCAACTTTGTTCAGCAGTTAGAAAACAATTTGCTTTCTGTGTCTCAGATTTGTGACAAGGGATTCAAAGTCATGTTTGATAATCACAAATGTTACATTCTGAAGAAAGAAATGGACATTCAGAGGAATAAGTATTAATGTCAGCATCTAGATATAATGACTTACATGTTCTAGATATGTCAAATGCCTCTACTAGTTCTTCTACTGTTCAATGTTTCTTATCTAAAGCTACAGAGAAGGACTCCATTTCGTGGCACAGAAGAATGGGACACATTAATCATAGGAAGATGAATCATCTAGTTCATAACAACTTAGTTGATGGAGTTCCTGTCAAGAACTTCCAGCTTCCTGATTTCTGTGTCTCATGCAAGAAAGGCAAGCAGACCAGGAAATCTCACAAGACCAAGCAAGTTAATCCTATAGAGATGCCCCTGGAATTGCTACACATGGATCTCTTTGGTCCAGTTAGCACAAAAAGTATCGCAGGAGACTGGTACTGCTTTGTAGTCACCGATGACTACTCAAGATTCACCTGGATGATGTTTCTGAAAGCTAAATCAGAAACATTTGATACCTTCAAGGTACTCGTCACGACACTGGAGTCACTCTACAACCTGAAGGTAAGGAGATTCGTTCTGACAATGGCACAGAGTTCAAGAATCAGTGGATGGATGCTTTCTGCAAGGAAAAGGGGATTGTTCATCAGTTCACTTCAGCATACACGCCACAGATGAATAGAGTTGCAGAACGAAAGAATCAAAGCTTGATCGAGACTGCGCGAACCATGTTAGCTGATTCTAAGCTTCCGGTCCAGTTCTGGAATAAGGCGGTTGCCAATGCTTGCTACACACTTAACCGTGTGTTAGTAGTCAAAAGGCATGGCAAGACTTGCTATGAGTTGCTTCAGAAGCGCAAGCCTAACTTGGAGTATCTGAAACCTTTTGGAGCTCCTTGTACACTGTTGAAGAAGACTCAGGATGGCAAGTTCAGTGAAAAAGCTGATCAAGGAATATTCTTAGGATACAGCATACCAGACAAACGAGTTTTTAATAATTCGACGGGTCAGGTAGAAGTGTGGTGCAACGTAGATGTTCAGAGATACACCACCCCACTTGCTGGAAAAGGTCCATCATCATTCTTCGATTATGATGGCTTTTTCAAATCCTTTAATCTTCCTCAGCTTGAGTCAGATGATGAAGTTGCTACCAGATGATGTATGATGTTCTTAACACACCAAATCTGGATTCAAGCAACATCACACCTGCAAGCGGTGCCTCCAGTTCTTCGACTCCTGCTCAAGCTGAGAGTGATGACTCATCAGGTGATGAAGAAGCAGCTGAACCAGACCTTGATCACAATGTTAATCAACAAAGTGGGTCATTAGCTGCTGAACCAGCATTGGGAAATCCGGATACTGAACCTGTAGTCATCAATCTTGACTCTGAGGTTATGGTTCCTTCCACACCAGTGACTAGGATCAGTGTGAATCATCCCCACACGGCTATCATTGGGGATATTCAATCCGGTGTGCAGACGCGAAATCAGCTGTACTCTGCTCATTATGCTGCAGTCATGGAGAAGGGTTATGTCAATGACGGGGCTTACTCATGTTTTGTTTCACAAATAGAGCCTAAATACGTCAGTGACGCCCTGAAAGATGAGGCCTGGGTCAATGCTGTGCAAGAAGAGCTACTCCAGTTCAAGAAACTTGGAGTCTGGACCCTCGTTGACAGGCCAAAAGGAGTTAAAGTGATTGGTACCAAATGGGTACTAAAGTGCAAAAAGGATGACCAAGGTGTTGTTATCAGAAATAAGGCACGTTTGGTTGTTCAGGGATTTAGACAAGTCGAGGGGATCGACTACAATGAAGTGTTTGCACCAGTGGAACGAATGGAAGCAATTCGGATCTTCCTTGCCTATGCATCGTTTATGAAGATCAAAGTCTATCAGTTGGATGTGAAGAGTGCATTCCTTCATGGGGAAATCCGTGAAGAGGTCTATGTCAGTCAACCCGAAGGATTTGAGGATCCGTATCATCGGGACAGAGTCTACAAGCTGGATAAGGCTCTGTATGGGCTACATCAAGCTCCTCGAGCTTGGTATGAGAAGCTCTCCACCCATCTGTTGAAACACGGTTTTCGCAGGGGTGTGATTGACTGTACATTATTCATCAAGGAAAAGGATGGTGATTTGCTTATGGTGCAGATCTACGTGGATGATATCATCTTTGGGTCTAGAAATGAAGCATTGTGCAAAGAGTTCGAATCTGTGATGAAGGCAGAGTTCGAAATGAGTGCAATGGGAGAAATGAAGTTCTTCCTAGGATTACAGGTGGATCAAACACCAACCGGTATTTTCCTACATCAGACCAAGTATGTCAGCGATATTCTGAGTCGGTTTGATATGGAGAATGTTTCCACTGCCGGTACCCCTCTCGCCATAAATCATGATGTGGCTCCTGATGAGAATGGGGATTTGGTGGATGCCACTAGGTATCGTGGGATGATCGGATCTCTTATGTACCTCACTGCCTCGCGTCCAGATATTATGTATGCCATATGTTTATGTTCTAGATATCAAGCGAAGCCAAAAGTGAATCACCTGATTGGTGTGAAAAGGATTTTTTGTTATCTGAAGGGTACTCCAACACTGGGGTTGTGGTATCCTCATGATGATGACTTTGAACTTACTGCATACAGCGATTCAGACTATGGTGGCTGCAAGATGAACTTCAAGTCTACATCAGCAGGGTGTCAGTTCTTTGAAAGGCGATTAGTCACGTGGCAATGCAAGAAGCAGACCTCGGTTGCTTTATCAACCTGTGAAGCTGAATATGTTGCTGCTGCAAGTTGCTGCTCTCAGATTATCTGGATCCAACAGCAAATGCGCGACTACGGTTTGCAATTTTCTAACACCCCTATTTATGTTGATAATTCTGCTGACATAGCTGTTACTAAAAATCCTGTTCAACATCCGAAAACCAAACACATCGGCATTAAATATTATTTCATACGCGATTGCTATGAAAAACAATTGATTGATGTGATTAAAATTAACACGGATTTTCAGCGCGCTGACCTCTACACCAAACCATTTGATAAACCTAGATTTTTCTATCTGCTAGAGGTCAATGGTGTTAAAAACAAAAGTGATGTGATTGCGGAAGAAACAGATACATAGTCCGACACAGTCTTTTGAATTTTTTATTTCTTTTATTTTAATTTTTTTTAATTTCCTTGCTTTATAAAAATCCAAAAACACAAAAAGATTTTCTGTTTTAGAATTTTAGGGGAGATTTATTTCAGTCTTCATTTACTTAAAAAAAAGGGGGGGAGGTAAGTAAAGCTGAAAAAGACATAGACATCTAAACTGGAAATGTGACTCGATAAATTATGGAAAGTTGATAGTACACAGGCACCGAGTTACTTGGAACACCAAAAGGACTTTCGGTTCTGCAAAGTTTATTATATCACAGAAAAATTATAAATCTGAGAAGTCTAAGTTTAACAAAATGGGAAGATGATAGTACGCTTGGTTGGTATTGTAACTACACGGAGAAAGTTGATCTAGGGAGGTGCTAGTTCACTATACGATGTGTCGGTATATTCAACACATTAGACGTGTAGATGCCATTGGTAGACTCAATCTAAACTAAATGGTTCAATCAACTGTGGGTTCCCATCTTATCACTGGTTAACACAATCAGCCATTTCCGATAAGGGATAACGAGCAAATAAACGCCACCAAAGGTGAGCGTGTGACTGCAAAAAGAGCAAAAGAAAAAATGAATACAAGCGCAATCATACTGATAACAAAATGTTGTTGGTGCGTTATGTG
This sequence comes from Flaveria linearis, assembly GCA_024085815.1. NCBI lineage: Eukaryota > Viridiplantae > Streptophyta > Magnoliopsida > Asterales > Asteraceae > Flaveria > Flaveria linearis. Next base: position 60,624,353 of record CM044009.1, read on the forward strand.
AAAAAGAAAAATAAGACATGCTCTAACAAGGAGATAGGTTGTGTGCCTCTCTGCTGTGCGATGGCACTGACCTGAGGATAAGCATAACCTACATATTCTAGAATTCATTGTTGTTTGCCGCCTCTCTGCTGTGCGATGGCACTGACCTGAGGCTTGGCTTCTCTTTGAAAGCTCTAAGAATAGTTTCTTCTTGTCAAAATACCTATAGACCGCTCGAAAGTCCTATAAGGAATACTGATTACCATATAAGCTTGGGATCCACAAATGTTGGTTGAAATAATATAACTTAATTCGTTACCAATGCGTGTCAAATGTCTGTGTATGGATTTAAGTGGACAAGTATACTGACAATCATCGTGTATGCACTGACTGAAGTTGATAATCAAAGTACGTTACGTATCGTATCAAGCATGATTCCCAGTTAGATTTTAGAAGTCTTAGATAAGTGAGAAAGCTGTGATATGCAAATGTTTAAAGTTCAATTCTAATCAAAGGTTCCAAGTAATGCTGTTTATGCCTGTCTGATTCCATATGAGTCTGTCCTTGATATGATGTCAATGCTAATAAGCTACACAAACTTGACCCAACAAAATCACAAAACATGTTTATTCTATTCGTAGTTTTAAGATTTTTCAATTTTTTAGTATAATGTGTCAATGTCAGACTGTGTGTATTGTTATCTGCTAAACTTCACCAAATGTGCTTAACGTTAACTAAACAAATTGTTTCTGAAAAGTTAAAAGGATCACGTCTGAGGTGATCGGGTGGATAAATGGATCATGTCTGAGATGATCAGGTGGATAAATGGATCATGTCTGAGATGATCAGGTGGATAAATGGGTCATGTCTGAGATGATCAGGTGGATAAATGGATCACGTCTGAGGTGATCAAACTGTTTTATTAAAATGGTCATGTCTGAGATGATTAACTTATTCATAACGTTTTATCTACTATTAAATGGAACTAAATGTCGTTATGGTAACATGGTCAAAAGTTGATAAGGATGACCCAGTCGCACGACTGAACCATAAGTATGGTCCAGTCGTCCGATTGGAACACAAGTATGAGTCAAATCGTACGAATGGGTAGTGCGAATGAATCTAACCGAACGATTGAAGTGACCGACTGTAACAGTCATTTAGATGCACTTCAATTGCCCGATTGGAGATGAACGATTGGGTTAATCACACGACTGAGACTCAGTCGCCCGACTGACCAATGCGACTAGGCTCAGTCGCCCGACTGACCAAAGCGACTAGGCTCAGTCGGCCGACTGGGATTTGCCCTAGTATAAATATAGGCTGAATCATCATCAGTCGTTCATTCACCTAAATCGCCTCCTTTATACGCACGACCTAAACAACCGCTGTCCAAATTTCTTTTGATTCATTTTGACCTCCTATTGGTGTGTTCTAACACTCATTGGTTAAACAGGTAATCTTCGTGGTGTTTCATCGTTGAAACCGTTCAATGACTTCGAGAATCACGTGAATTCTGACCCAACAGTAAACGAAAGTTTAATGACCAAATAGACAATCAAAACTGATCTAAACGTTCAAACAAAAGTTAAAATGTGCTTAATCGGTCATTTCTGAGTCAAATGAGCCAAATTTCGACGTTTAACATCAAGTATGGCTCAAAATACAAATTTGAATTGACAAACCGTCGAGTAGACGACTGGACACACTGATGAACTCCAATCGCCCGACTAAAAAGACGACTAGTCTCAGTCGCCCGACTGAGATGGACGAATGATTCAATCACACGACTAGGTTCATTCGCTTGACTTAGTCGTCCGTATGAATCAATTACTCATATAAAAGCTCAGTCGTTCTACTCAGTCGCACGACTATGTTCATTCGGTAGCTCAGTCGCCCGACTTAACCAAAGTGTAAAACCCATTGACTTTGAATTTGCTATCTTCTGCATGCACTGACGTTTACTTACAATGTGACAGATGGCAAGTCGTTGGATCATGAGCACGAAGCACAACATCTGTGCCCATCTTGATCTGACCTCCAGGAATGCAGCTGAGTTCCCTGGCATAATTTCATTCCTACGGAGATCGAGGATCTTCAGGGCGATATCTACACCCTGCACTCCATACCGCTCATTACAGCAGGCATTCTGGGAGAATGCTGTTGTAGATAGATCAGTCGAGCCCTATCGAATCAGGAGCTCCATCCTTGGTCATGCTATAGAGATCACTGAGGAGGACTTAAGGACAGTCCTCGAGTTTGGAGATGATAGCGACTGTCCTACTCGTTTCACCCGATGACTGTTAGAGGGTGTTTCTGTAAGGCCCACCTTTCTCAGGGAAGCCTCACAGTTGGCCATTCACAGCAAACATAGATTTAAAGCAATCATTTACTCATATGTGTATAAATATATATATTGCAGCGGAAAAATATACCGTAATTCAACCCATTACAACGTAGTTAAATTAAATTATAAACATTGTCTTTAAACATCAAAACTATTTAAATGTCCTTTTAAGCTTTTCTTTATCGGGGATGCCAGTCTTCTAGTGCCAAGAAGCTTCAGTCCCATGCCTCTATTCCATAAGCTCTAACTCTTACCTGTCAACTGATATGCATACAAAAGTCAGCTTCGCTGAGTGAATTATAGGTTTACCTTACTAAATAACGTTCGTAAGAGATATTAGCTTTATCAGTTGAAAATGATCATTGTCTATCAAATATAAATACACACAGGCTATCACTTTATCATTACTTGTAACACCCGTATTTTTTTTAGCAAGAAATAAAAGAAAAAGGAAGAAAAGAAAAGAAAGTAAAAGAAACTAAAAAGGAGGGACCAAAAGTGCCAAATGGGCAAAGTTATTATTTATTTTGTACAAAAGGAAGGCATGGTCGCCCATTACCTCCTGCACATTTCTTTGCATCGGTTTTTAGAGAGAGAAAAGCAGCAGGAGCAGAAAACCATCGGGATTTTTGAAGAAGAACCTGAGAAATTCGAAGTTTTGGTAAGAAATCTCGAATTTATGATGCTAGGACGATTCTAGAACCATATATGAGCTTATAAATGTGACTAGTGTGTTCGGGTTGCACTGTGTGTGTGTTTTAGGTGTATAAACGACTGAGACGTTCAAGGAAAGGACATCTAAAACCCGAAGGCAAATTAAGGTGAGTTCTAGACCCCTTTTTACTGATTTTTAAAACGTTTTGGGGCCTTACAAGTTGGTATCAGAGCCAAAGTTTAAGTGAAATGGGTAAAATTTTAAAATAAACCTAAACTTAAACTGAAATTGGGACAGAAAGGAAGAGAATGCCATCTGAGTAGCTGCGTGCCATCAGGTATTTTCTTGAAAGTTAACCAGTGTTACGTGCGCATGTTATGTGTTTATGTGTACTGTTAGACTTAGATACTAATGTAGTCAGGACAGGTAATGCTCGGGGTGTGAAGAGTAGAGTAAGTGGCTAATCACAACTGGCCACTGTAATTAGGGACTTACTATACTTGACATAAACTGAGCTATTTCCTTGAATGACCATGTTGGTGTTTAAATCTTTCAGTGTGATAGAAGATGGTCGGTGGTAGATCATCTAAAGCCCCAATTGGTGGAGGCAGTGGTGGAAGTGGTGCGGAACCACGAGCCACAAGAGGTAGGCCTAGACAAGAGAAGAAGGTTCCCGAAGAACCTAATACTACTCCCTCGGGGGGAGTGGATGAGAGTGATAATGTGAGAGCCTCGGTGAAAGAGACGGTGATCGAGGAGGTGCACCAAGTCATGCAGACGATCTTACCGTCTGTAGTGACTGAAGTGATAAAGGCAGTACGTGAAGACGATAGACGAGGGAGGAATCGGTCCTCAGGTAGACAACAACAGGCGGAAGCAGAAACGGTACTATTTGATGATGAAGAGGAAGAGGAAGAAGAACAGTTACGGGAGACCGCCCGGGGTTGTAACTACGGGGCATTCATGAGGTGCAAACCCCAACTTTTGATGGGTCTGGTACTGCTACTGATGCTCACCAATGGGTGATGGAAATGGAAGCTGTCCTCGATATTAGTGATTGCCAGGAGGACAAGAAGGTGAAGTTTGCTACCCATTCTTTTACAGGGTCGGCTTTATGCTGGTGGAAAAATATAGTCCAAGCCGAGGGTAGCAGGGCTATAGGGAAGATGAAGTGGGCTGAGTTGAAAAGGCTGGTGATCGAGGAATTCAGTCCTCGTCGGGAAATGGATAGAATAGAGAGAGAGTTCCTGCAGTTGGAGGCGGGGACGATGACCCACCAACAATATACCACCAAGTTTAACGAATTGGCACTGTTGGTGCCGGAGCAGGTGATGCCGGTGTCTCGAAAGATCAACCGTATATTCAGGGGCTGCCAGCTGAAATTCGTTGGCACTTGATTTCTGCCCGACCAAGCACTTTCAGGTCGGCAGTGGATTTGGCGGGAAGGTTATTCGATGAACGTGCTGCTTTGGTAAAGGCTGAGGGAAGCAAGAAAGGAAGTGGAGAGAAGAACTGGCAGGGGAAGAGATTTGGTCGGGGTGACACTTCGACAAACAACAAGAAAGCAAGGGTGGATGACCGCCGAGTGGTCGTGTCTGGAGCTGGGGTGAGGAAGTGTGGTAAGTGTGGAAGGGAGCACTCAGGGGAGTGCAAGTGGGGATCCAACCTCTGCTTTAAGTGCGGGAGGACAGGGCACATATCAAAAGATTGCCGGATGGGCAAGTGCTTTAACTGTGGAGAAAGTGGCCATATGAGCAGGGACTGTAAGAAGCCGAGAGCTGAGGCTTCAGGGGTAAAGAAGACGGGAAGTGAAGGACCGAGAACAAGTGCCAGGGCTTTCACTATGACGCAGGAAGAGGCTAGGACGGACCCCGATGTGGTGTCAGGTACGTTTCTAGTAAATCAAACTCTTGCTTCTGTGTTATTTGACTCGGGTGCTAGTAGGAGTTTCATTTCTGCTACTTTCTGTGCTAAATTGCCTGTTAGTAGCAAATGCATTAGTGAGCCTTTTTATGTAGAAACTGCTATTGGTAAGTCCACTAGAGTTACTGATGTGATAGAGGACTGTACCATGGAGTTAGAAGGTCATAGGTTTGCTGCTAGATTACATGTGATGCCCCTAGGAGGATTTGATGTAGTGTTAGGGATGGACTGGTTAGCAACCTACGAAGCGAATATCGTGTGCCGAAAGAAGATGATTAGACTGACGGCGACCGACGGGAGTCCGGTGACAATTTATGGCGATCGAGTTACGATGATTCCGAAGGTGATCTCGATGGCGGTGGCGGGAAAGTGTATGAGGCGCGGATGTAGCGCCTACTTATGTTATGTAAAGAATGTAGAGACGCCAACACCACAGCTATGCGATGTGCCAGTGGTGTGTGACTTTCCAGACGTGTTTCCTGAAGACTTATCGGGATTGCCACCTGACCGAGAGATCGAGTTCCAGATAGACCTGATACCGGGTGCCCAACCTGTCGCAAAAGCACCGTATCGCTTGGCTCCGATGGAGATGAAAGAGTTGATGGAGCAGTTGCAGGAGCTGCTGGATAAGGGGTTTATCCGACCGAGTATCTCACCTTGGGGTGCTCCGGTCCTGTTCGTAAAGAAGAAGGATGGTAGTATGAGGATGTGCATCGACTACCGCGAGCTGAATAAGCTGACGGTGAAGAACAGATACCCCTTACCGAGGATCGATGACTTGTTCGATCAGCTCCAGGGTGCCAGTTGGTTCTCAAGGATAGATCTTCGATCTGGCTACCATCAATTGAAAGTAAAGGAGCAGGATATCCCTAAAACAGCCTTTCGTACGCGCTATGGTCACTACGAGTTTCTTGTCATGTCTTTTGGGTTGACTAATGCGCCGGCTGCTTTTATGGATTTGATGAACCGAGTGTGTCAGCCAATGTTAGATAAATCAGTGATTGTGTTCATCGATGATATCCTGATTTATTCGAGAAGCGAAGAAGAGCATGCCGGTCACATTCGGGAAGTATTGGAAACGTTGAGAAGGGAGAAATTGTACGCCAAGTTCTCCAAGTGCGCCTTTTGGTTACGCGAGGTGCAATTTCTGGGTCACGTAGTGAATGCAGAAGGAATAATGGTGGACCCAGCAAAGGTTGAGACTGTGATGCAATGGAAATCACCAAAGACGCCATCCGAGATTCGTAGCTTCTTGGGGTTGGCGGGCTACTATAGGAGATTTATTCAAGACTTCTCCAAGATAGCCTCACCTTTGACTAAGTTGACTCGCAAGGATGTAAAGTTCGTGTGGGGTCGAGAACAGGAGGATGCTTTTGAGGAGTTGAAAACGAGACTGACACAAGCTCCTGTCTTGACTTTGCCTGAGGGAAGTGAAGACTTAGTGGTCTATTCGGATGCATCTTATTCTGGGCTAGGTTGTGTGTTGATGCAACGTGGAAAGGTGATAGCCTACGCATCTCGACAGTTGAAGACCCACGAAGTCAATTATCCCACACACGATCTAGAATTAGCCGCGGTGGTTTTTACGTTGAAGATTTGGCGGCACTATCTGTACGGGACGAAGTGCACAATCTTCACAGACCACAAAAGCTTGAAGTACTTCTTCGAGCAGAAGGACCTAAATATGAGGCAGAGGCGGTGGTTGGAGCTGATAAAGGATTATGATTGTGAGATCCATTACCACCCGGGCAAAGCCAATATGGTGGCTGATGCCCTTAGTCGAAAAGAACGACCTGAACCGATTCGGGTGAAGGCTCATCAACTGATCATGACCCCCGATGTGATGACACAGGTTAAGGAGTTTCAAGACGAGGCTTTGAAAGAAGATCGCCTTAACTCCGAAAGGATGAGAGGTCTAGTGACGGAGTTGGGTGAGAACACTCTAGGTGTTAAGACCCGATTTGGGCGAATGTGGATTCCTCGATACGGGGATCTACGTGAAAGGATTATGGACGAGGCCCATAAGACCCGATACTCCATTCACCCCGGTGCTACCAAAATGTACCACGATATGAAGAAGGATTACTGGTGGCCAGGTATGAAATGCGACGTGGTGGAGTACGTAAGTAAGTGCCTGACTTGTTTACAAGTGAAGGCGGAACACCAGAAACCTTACGGGAAGATCCAACCGTTGGATATACCCGAGTGGAAGTGGGAGCATATCACCATGGACTTCATCACGAAACTACCACGTACCCCGAAAGGGTATGATGCCATATGGGTGATAGTTGACCTCCTGACAAAGAGTGCCCACTTCCTACCGATCCGCGAAACCTACTCATCTGAAAGATTGGCGGATCTGTTCATCAAGGAAATTGTAGCTCGTCATGGTGTGCCGGTGTCTATTGTATCTGATCGCGACACCCGGTTTACCTCCAAGTTTTGGAAGAGATTTCATGATGCGATGGGGACGAGACTACACATTAGTACAGCATATCACCCTCAGACGGACGGTCAGTCTGAGAGGACGATCCAAACACTCGAAGACATGCTTCGGGCATGCGTGATCGATTTTGGAGGAAGTTGGGATGATCACTTGCCGTTAGCAGAATTCTCGTACAACAATAGCTATCATGCCAGTATTGGCATGCCACCCTACGAGATGCTATACGGTAGGAGATGTAGGACGCCCGTATGTTGGGGAGACATTGGGCAGAAAGAGTTAGGAGGTGTTAAGGTGGTCGAGGCTACGACTGAGAAGTTAGAAAAGATCAAAGCCTTCATGAAGGCGGCGAAAGATAGGCAAAAGTCGTATGCTGACAAGAGGCGAAGACCGATAGAGTTCAAGGTTGGCGACCGAGTAATGTTGAAGGTCTCACCTTGGAAAGGTATTATCAGATTCAGGAAACGAGGTAAGCTAAGCCCGAGATACATAGGACCTTTCCGGATTATCGCACGAGTAGGAGAGGTGGCCTATCGACTTGAATTGCCAGATGAGTTAAGTGGAATTCATCCCACATTCCATGTATCTCATCTGAGGAAGTGCTTGGCTGATGGAGACATGGTTGTACCACTGGGGGATATTGAAGTAGACGAACGGCTCAACTACGTGGAGCAACCAGTGGCAATCATTGATCGTAAAGAAAAGAGGTTAAGGAATAAAGTGGTTCCTCTTGTGCGTGTACAGTGGAAGCACAGGAAGGGATCCGAGTCTACGTGGGAGACTGAAGAAGAGATGAGACAACACTACCCACATCTGTTTGAGGAATGACAGGTTTCGGGGACGAAACCTATATAAGGGGGGTGGACTTGTAACACCCGTATTTTTTTAGCAAGAAATAAAAGAAAAAGGAAGAAAAGAAAAGAAAGTAAAAGAAACTAAAAAGGAGGGACCAAAAGTGCCAAATGGGCAAAGTTATTATTTATTTGTACAAAAGGAAGGCATGGTCGCCCATTACCTCCTGCACATTTCTTTGCATCGGTTTTTAGAGAGAGAAAGCAGCAGGAGCAGAAAACCATCGGGATTTTTGAAGAAGAACCTGAGAAATTCGAAGTTTTTGGTAAGAAATCTCGAATTTATGATGCTAGGACGATTCTAGAACCATATATGAGCTTATAAATGTGACTAGTGTGTTCGGGTTGCACTGTGTGTGTGTTTTAGGTGTATAAACGACTGAGACGTTCAAGGAAAGGACATCTAAAACCCGAAGGCAAATTAAGGTGAGTTCTAGACCCCTTTTTACTGATTTTTAAAACGTTTTGGGGCCTTACATTACTTTATCATTTATTGTTATTTATTACTCTTCTTTATCCGCCAATTCTCTGTCACTATCGATGCCTAGGCTCGCCTAGGACTTTATCGACATGCCAATTAAGGACTTACTGCCGTACCCGATCAGGCCATTATTGTCATGCCAATTTAGGACTTACTGACCTGCCTGTTCGAGCATACTTTATCACTTTATCACTGGTGAGGGTACAACGAATGCAACCCTCCTTTATCAATTGCTTGCAAGGCTTTACTTTATCACTTTATCAAGGTACATGTTATGGGCCTCATAACCTTTCTTTAAGTTTCACTTTCATGTTTAAGTTATACATAATATAACACAACACAATACAAGGCAATTCATTAGAAAACCCCATTTTTCATATAGGATAGTGTATAAAACTTTACTTTAAAAGAACTGATAATAAAGGTAAGTATTTAGTATGCACACCGCCCCAAAACATTTAAAACATGTATAAAACGGGGGATCTAGAACTCACCTGAACTTGTCCAATAGCTTAAATTCTAAGCCTCTTAAACTATAGCCTGAATACTCTAGCTGCACGAAATTTAATATGCAAAAACGTCATTTTCTCCATAGTTTCGCCCATAGTTTCGTTGGTAGTTTCGCTACCAGTTTCGCTGGGCAGCACTTCTGTCAGTTTCGCTGGACAGATTCGCTGGCATGAGCGCCCAACTTTCGTTGGAATTTCTTAGTTTCGCAATGTCTAAGGTCAGCCTAAGTACTTAGCGAAGCTATCGGCGAAACTGTAGTTTCGCTGTAGCGAAACTGTAGTTTCGCTAGGATTCTCCTAGTTTTGCTGGTTAAATGCACAGTTTCGCTGGATGAATACTTAAATTCGCTAGATCGGGGCCCAGTTTCGCTGGATGAACAAAAACTCAGATCCAGCCCGTTTTTAACCCAAAATCTTAACTTTTTACGTCCAAATCCTTAGTTTACCTTCCATGAAACCAAATCTAAGCTTTTTACACGTTTTCATACGTAAAAATTCGACCTTTATGTGTTTCTTTAAACTTTTTCAAAACCCCAAAACCCTAGAATCCGGGTTTGATCTACAGAAGGTCTTAGAGGTCGATTCTTACCTTGTTTTGTTGCTATTCCCTTGGGTTTTGATGTTCCAAACACCCAGCTCTTCAATCGTTCAATCTTCCAAGCTCAAATCTTGAGTTCTTCCCACTTTCTCTCTCTACTTTCTCTCTCTATGAAATTTTGGTGGCTAGGGTTGAAGTGAGGAGATGGATCTGATCATGCATGTTTAAGGGCTGATTAGGGCCCTTAAACCCACCAAGTCTAGCCCATTAAGGCTAATTTGATCCATAACCCACTAATTTACCCCTTTATTTCTTAAATTAACCCTTAAAGCCCGTTATTATTAAATGGCTTGTTTCGGGAAATTTTGGGGCGTTACAAGTCTCCCCCCCTTATTTAGGTTTCGTCCTCGAAACCTGACTCGTCACTAAACAGATCGGGGTATTGGCGTCTCATTTCCTCCTCGGATTCCCAGGTGGCATCCGACCCTTTCGGTGTTTCCATTGCACCTTGACTTGCTTGACTACTTTATTTCTCAATTGTTTCTCCTTCCGATCCAGTATAGCCACTGGTTGTTCTGCATAGTTCAGCTTCTCGTCCACCTCGATGTCATCTAGAGGTACGACTGCCTCATTCGGTGCTAAACATTTTCTTAAGTGCGACACATGAAAGGTAGGGCGAATCCCACTTAACTCGTCCGGAAGGTCTAGCCTGTAAGCTACATCCCCAACTCGTGCTAGTACCTCGAATGGCCCGATGAACCTGGGACTCAGTTTCCCCCTCTTCCTAAATCGGATAATCCCCTTCCATGGCGACACTTTTAACATTACCCTGTCACCCACACTAAATTCGATAGGTCTCCTTCTTCTGTCGGCGTATGACTTTTGTCTATCCTTTGCAGCCTTCATATACGCCTTGATTTTCTCCAACTTTTCCGTTGTGGCCTCCACGACTTCTAAGCTTCCTAACTCCTTCTGTCCGACATCACCCAACAAATAGGAGTTCTGCACCATCGACCGTACAATAACTCATATGGGGGCATCTTAATACTGGCGTGGTAGCTGTTGTTATAGGAGAACTCTGCTAGTGGCAAATGATCATCCCAGTTACCGCCAAATTCGATAACGCATGCCCGAAGCATATCCTCCAGTGTCTGGATCGTTCTCTCCGATTGCCCATCGGTCTGCGGGTGGTATGCGGTACTAACATACAACCTCGCACCATCTCTTCATTGAACTTTTTCCAGAACTTTGGGGTGAACCACGTATCTCTATCTGAAACAATCGATATGGGCATACCATGTCGCGCCACGATTTCTCGGATAAACAGTCCAGCAAGCTTTTCTGAACTAATTGCTTCCTTGATTGGAAGGAAATGCGCACTCTTAGTTAGTCTGTCAACTATCACCCATATCGCGTCGTGGCCTTTTGCCGTGTGGGGTAGTTTGGTGATGAAGTCCATGGTAACATGTTCCCACTTCCACTCTGGCACTTCTAATGGTTGAACATAACCATAAGGTCTTTGGTGCTCAGCCTTCACCTGTAGGCACGTGAGACATTTATTTACATACGCAACCACATCTCTCTTCATCCTGGGCCACCAATAATCTTTCTTCAAATCGTGGTACATCTTATTTGCGCCTGGATGTATGAGTAGCGGGTCTTGTGCGCTTCATCCATAATCTTTTCCCGCAAGTCACCATGCTTCGGAACCCATGTCCTGCCATGGAAGGTCTTAACACCCAAGGTGTTCTCTACCAATTCATCCACCTTTCCCACCATCCTTTCCTTATTGATTTGCTGCTCTTTTAAAGCGTCTATTTGAGCTTTGCTTATCATCCTCATAACATCTGGGGTCACTACTAGTTGGCACGCCTTCACCCGAATCGGTTCATATCCTTCCTTTCGGCTCAGGGCATCGGCTACCACGTTCGCCTTACCCGGGTGATAATGGATTTCACAGTCGTAATCCTTTATCAACTCCAACCACCTCCTTTGTCTCATATTTAGGTCCTTCTGCTCAAAGAAATATTTCAGACTTTTGTGGTCGGTAAATATGGCGCACTTAGTTCCATACAAATAGTGTCTCCATTTCTTCAATGCGAACACTACTGCGGCAAGTTCCAAATCGTGAACCGGGTAATTAACCTCCGTGTCCTTTAGCTGTCTAGATGCGTAAGCTATAACCTTTCCTCTTTCATCAACACACAGCCTAGCCCGCAGTAAGAAGCATCGGAGTATACCGTTAGGTCTTCATCTCCCTCCGGTAGAGTTAGTATAGGAGCTTTGGTCAGTCTATCCTTCAATTCCAGAAACGCATATTCCTGTTCTTTCCCCCAGTCAAATACCACGTTCTTTCTCGTTAACCTTGTTAATGGGGAAGCTATCTTTGAGAAATCCTTGATGAACCTCCTATAGTAGCCAGCTAATCCCAAGAAACTACGGATTTCGGATGGCGTCTTTGGGGAATTCCATCGTGTAACTGCCTCGACCTTTGCTGGATCAACCATGACTCCTTCGGAATTTATAATGTGCCCTAAAAACTGCACCTCCCGTAGCCAGAAGGCACATTTAGAGAACTTCGCATACAGTTTCTCCTTTCGTAAAGTCTCTAACACCTCCTTAATATGACAAGAGTGGTCTCCTTCATTCTTTGAGTATATCAAAATATCATCAATGAAGACTATCACTGATCGGTCCAACATCGGGCGACACACGCGATTCATTAAGTCCATGAATGCCGCAGGAGCATTGGTTAGCCCGAAAGACATAACCAGGAACTCATAGTGGCCATAGCGTGTTCGGAAGGCCGTCTTTGGGATATCTTGCTCCCTTACCTTCAGTTGATGATATCCGGATCGGAGATCTATTCGGGAGAACCAGCTTGCCCCTTGCAATTGATCAAACAGATCATCTATCCGGGGTAGAGGGTACCGATTCTTCACGGTCAGCTTATTCAACTCCCTGTAATCTATACACATCCTCATGCTGCCATCCTTCTTCTTCACAAATAGCACGGGAGCACCCCATGGAGAAATGCTGGGCCTAATGAACCCTTTGTCAAGGAGTTCTTGCAGTTGTGACATGAGTTCCTTCATCTCGGAGGGAGCTAGGCGGTAGGGTGCTTTGGCAATGGGTTGGGCTCCTGACAGCAAGTCAATCTGAAACTCTATCTCTCTATCCGGTGGTATTCCGGGCAGATCCTCCGGGAATACGTCAGGAAAGTCCCGCACCACTGGTACATCGGACAACTCTTTTGCTTTATCTTTAACATCCTTGACACACGCTAGATAAGCTCCGCACCCTCGCCTCATACATTTCTCCGCCTTGATCACGGAAATGATCCTTGGAACCTTGCAATCGTTATCACCGTAGATCGTAATCGGACTACCATCTGGGGCCGTTAATCGGATCATCTTTTGCTGGCATACTATGTTAGTATTGTGGGCAGCCAACCAATCCATCCCTAGTACGACGTCAAAACCTCCTAAGGGCATGGCAAACAATTGTGCGGGAAAGTAATGACCTCTTAGTTTAATGTGGCAATCCTCTATCACTCGGGCTATTCTAATGGACTTACCATCGGCCGTTTCTACTTCGAAGGCATCATCTATTTTCTTAGTTTGAGCATCTAGTGTAGCACAGAAGGATACAGATACAAAACTCTTACTGGCACCACTATCAAATAATATGAAGGCGCAAACATCACTGACAAGGAACGTACCTGACACTACGTCCGGGTCCTTCCTTGCTTCCTTCTTGTTCATGGTGAAAGCCCTTGCCTTGACCTTGGGCTTTCCATCATGCCCTTTGTCATCCTCCCCACTAGTTCCCGAGCCTCCCGCCTTAGCTTTCTTGCAATCATTGCTGCGGTGCCCCGACTCATGGCATTTGAAGCACTTATCCACTTTCGGGCACTCTCTCGCCAAGTGACCAGTCTTCCCACACCGGTAGCACCCAGGGCTACCCATCCGGCATCCTCCAGGATGCCTCCTCCCGCACTTCCCACATTCCTTAATTTCTTCTACCCCTTCACGATCGCTTGTTTTGCATCCACTCTCGTTTTCTTGTTTCCCGATTGGTAGTTACCACTTCCATACCTCTTCCCATTAGTGTTCCAAACTTTCTTTGTTTCACCCACTGTCACCGGCCTACGATGATCGTACAACCTTCCACTGAGGTCCACTGCTGACCTAAAAGTACTAGGTCGAGCAGTGACCATGTCCCTACGAATGTCTAGAGGCAACCCTTGTATGTACCTCTTGATCCTTTTGGCTTCAGGAGTTACCAAATCAGGCACCAGACGTGCCATTTCATTGAATTTTGTAGTGTACTCCTGGTGAGTCATATTTCCAGCCTCCAAACTCACAAACTCTTGCTCGACCTTGTCAAGCTCTCTTTCCGGGCAGTACTCCTCTATCACCAACCTCTTCATCTCCGGCCATTTCATCCTCTCAATGGCCTCCTCTCCGTAAGACTCAGCAATGTTATCCCACCAACACAGTGCTGGATCCAAAAGGGAATGGGAAGCAAACTTCACCTTTTGATTTTCACGGCACTCACTGATCTTCAGTACGGCCTCCATTTCCCTAATCCAACGCTGAGCAGTGGCAGCGTTACCAGTACCATCAAACGTTGGGGGCTTACACCTCTGAAAATCCCCGTAGCTGCACCCCTTCGCCCTCTCTTCCACTTCAGGGCCATCATGGTTACCCAGACGATCTCCCTCGTCGCTCAACTCCTCAGTCTTGACTGCCCCTTTCTTATCAACTTTTTCTGAAGCCGTACTCTTCTTACTGTCGCCCTTAACCTGCTCCACAAATTCCGCAAGCAGAGCGGGCATCACTCCAGACAGGACCTGATGCACCTCTTGGGCAATAGCTTCCTTTACTGTTTCTTTCAGTTTGGTCTGATCAGGGGTAGACCCCTCAGCTCCCGTTCCTAACTCAACCTCCTCCTCCTTAATCGGTTCCTCAACCGGCTTTCTGGTTGACCTTTTTGTTGGCTTCACAGTTGCACTTGTAGTTTCCTTTGCCTTAGTCGGGGGCCTTCCCCTAGTCCTTCTCCGGGTGACCATGGTTGGAACTTCTTTCTTAGGTGCCATTCGTTCTACTTCCTATAAGATTCAGAATGTTAATATGGTCTTTCAAGGCAAGTTCAGTTCACGACAAGTTTTGTAAATTTTTAATAACAGTGGCCAGTTGTGATTAACTACTTACAGAACTTCCCGTGCCATAAACTTTCCTATCCTGAACCACACCAACACCAGAACCTACTATACCTAGTCAATGCACGTATAAGTCACATAAATTCAGATAGGCATCACAGATAACATTATCATACTCTACCTCGGCTCTAACTTAAATAAGAAGGCACTATCCACTAGAATAATACCTATAGCATATTTGTTACCTCTAGGCATGGAGCTTCTTGGACTGGCATCCTTGACACTTGGTCCCATTATCTGTTTAAGTTTAGGTTTATAAAATGGTTTTCCCAAATCCCTTAAACATTGGCTCTGATACCAACTTGTAAGGCCCACCTTTCTCAGGAAAGCCTCACAGTTGGCCATTCACAGCTAACATAGATTTAAAGCAATCATTTACTCATATGTGTATAAATATATATATTGCAGCGGAAAAATATACCGTAATTCAACCCATTACAACGTAGTTAAATTAAATTATAAACATTGTCTTTAAACATCAAAACTATTTAAATGTCCTTTTAAGCTTTTCTTTATCGGGGATGCCAGTCTTCTAGTGCCAAGAAGCTTCAGTCCCATGCCTCTATTCCATAAGCTCTTACTCTTACCTGTCAACTGATATGCATACAAAAGTCAGCTTCGCTGAGTGAATTCTAGGTTTACCTTACTAAATAACTTTCGTAAGAGATATTAGCTTTATCAGTTGAAACTAATCATTGTCTATCAAAATATAAATACACACAGGCTATCACTTTATCATTACTTTATCATTTATTGTTATTTATTACTCTTCTTTATCCGTCAATTCTCTGTCACTATCGGTGCCTAGGCTCGCCTAGGACTTTACCGACATGCCAATTAAGGACTTACTGTCGTACCCGATCAGGCCAATATTGTCATGCCAATTTAGGACTTACTGACATGCCTGTTCGAGCATACTTTATCACTTTATCACTGGTGAGGGTACAACGAATGCAACCCTCCTTTATCTATTGCTTGCAAGGCTTTACTTTATCACTTTATCAAGGTACATGTTATGGGCCTCATAACCTTTCTTTAAGTTTCACTTTCATGTTTAAGTTATACATAATATAACACAACACAATACAAGGCAATTCATTAGAAAACCCCATTTTTCATATAGGATAGTGTATAAAACTTTACTTTAAAAGAACTGATAATAAAGGTAAGTATTTAGTATGCACACCGCCCCAAAACATTTAAAACATGTATAAAACGGGGGATCTAGAACTCACCTGAACTTGTCCAATAGCTTAAATTCTAAGCCTCTTAAACTATAGCCTGAATACTCTAGCTGCACGAAAGTTAATATGCAAAAACGTCATTTTCTCCATTGTTTCGCCCACAGTTTCGCTGGTAGTTTCGCTACCAGTTTCGCTGGGCAGCACTTCTGTCAGTTTCGCTGGACAGATTCGCTGGCATGAGCGCCCAACTTTCATTGGAATTTCTTAGTTTCGCAATGTCTAAGGTCAGCCTAAGTACTTAGCGAAGCTATCGGCTAAACTGTAGTTTCGTTGTAGCGAAACTGTAATTTCGCTAGGATTCTCCTAGTTTTGCTGGTTAAATGCACAGTTTCGCTGGATGAATACTTAAATTCGCTGGATCGGGGCCCAGTTTCGCTGGATGAACAAAAACTCAGATCCAGCCCGTTTTTAACCCAAAATCTTAACTTTTTACGTCCAAATCCTTAGTTTACCTTCTATGAAACCAAATCTAAGCTTTTTACACGTTTTCATACGTAAAAATTCGACCTTTATGTGTTTCTTTAAACTTTTTCAAAACCCCAAAACCCTAGAATCCGGGTTTGATCTACAGAAGGACTTAGAGGTCGATTCTTACCATGTTTTGTTGCTATTCCCTTGGGTTTTGATGTTCCAAACACCCAGCTCTTCAATCGTTCAATCTTCCAAGCTCAAATCTTGAGTTCTTCCCACTTTCTCTCTCTACTTTCTCTCTCTATGAAATTTTGGTGGCTAGGGTTGAAGTGAGGAGATGGATCTGATCATGCATGTTTAAGGGCTGATTAGGGCCCTTAAACCCACCAAGTCTAGCCCATTAAGGCTAATTTGATCCATAACCCACTAATTTACCCCTTTATTTCTTAAATTAACCCTTAAAGCCCGTTATTATTAAATGGCTTGTTTCGGGAAATTTCGGGGCGTTACAGTTTCCTACGGGCAAAGTACACTGAGGACATCAACTCAGGGATGCTCAATAAGAGCAATCTCTACCCCCAGTTCAAGTATCTTGCCCACATCATGCTCAGATGTATTGCCTGAAGGAAAGGAGGATTCGATGAACTCTCTGAGCAGATGCAGAACGCCTATGTTGCGTTAGTGCTGAACCATCCGTTCAGCTTCTCCCGGATGATCTTCACTTACCTAGTGGAGAACATAGAGGTGAAGGGCAGAGAAGGGTTCTGCATGTATCCTCGCTCCTGCAAATGATTATAGACCAGAAGCTCCCCCAGCTCCCAAAAGCTAAAGATGATGTTGTCGTCCTGGAGATCATGGACGACACTACATTGGGAAGGATGAAAGTATACCGGGGCAAGCAGGTCAAGCCCTCGGTGAGGAGTTTGTTTGGGCATTTGGCCCGTGAGGATTATGTGGCGCCAGCTAGGAGGAAGTGGCGTCACGATGATAGTGACTCGGATGTCGAGCCGATTGCTTTTCCCTCTGATGACTCCGACGACGACGATGATGGTACTGATCAAGGGGGAGTTGGTCAGGGAGGACCAGAACCAGCTCCAATTCATCCTGATTTTGATGTGCAAGAAGAGGAGGATTCTGATGATGTGCCACTTACCCGGACTGTGGGCAGTCGGGTAGTGGCCACTGAGCAGGGAATACAAGCGATTGGTGGACGGCCAGGAGAGTCTGGGAGCTCTTCAGCTGATCCATCTTACACCCCAGCCTCTCCCGGCAACCAAGGGGGAGCCTCCGCGTCAAGGGGGACGCGGAGGAAACATATGGCTCGGCCTCATGGGCTGAAGCTAAAACACCGAAGGCTTAATCTGCTCACTACCACCACCACACCCACTACCTCTACACCACCTACTACTACAGCCACCACATCCACCCTATCCCAAGCACCTCAAACCACCACCACTATCCCTACATCTCACACTCCCACCACCACCACCACTGTACCACCTACTACTTCATTCCCACCGCCTCCCATATTCACCACAGCCACCACAACCACCACCACTCACCAAACACAACCCTCATCTGCACCCTCTAGCTCATTCATTCCACCTGTCTCTGTGGTTGAGCAACTTGCTGCACTGAACAGCATGGTGCTCCAGTTGCTAGCCTCCGACAGGGCCAAGTCTGCTCAGATTCTACAGTTGCAAGAGCAAAGTTCTACACAAATAGCTGAGATTGAGAGACTGAGGGAGTTGATATCTTCACAAGCCCAGTTGATCACTACACAGACTGATCAGATCACAGGCTTGCTTCAACACGAAGCTGAGACTGATGAGAAGATGGGGAAGCTGGAGGCGGCTCACAAGACTCTATTGCTAAAGCTAAAAGCACTCAGAGTGAGCCCCTTAAGATAGGAGAAGGTGAAGGTGATGATGATGAGGAGGATGATGAAGATGATGATAGTGATGATGATAACGAGGAAGGTGATGATGAAGATAAAGATGATGATGATGATGAAGGGGACGCTGATGCATCTACCTCTGCCTCTAGTCATGAGCAACGAACCAAGAAAAGACAAGACCAGGGAGCATCAACTGCTGCACCACCTCCCTCCCCTTCTGCTGGATATCCAGCAATGATCCAAGACAAAAGTACTGATTAGATGTTTTATTTCTAAAGCTTTTGTACTTGATTCATATTTTGACTTATATGAAACTCTTGTAAATATTTAAATGATTAATGTTTAATTAACTTGAGTTTATACTAATGTTTGCTACTCTACATGTTGATATTAAACAGATAAGGGATTTCAGCAAGATGAGCATGATGTTGCTCCCCTCCAACAGGTCAAGTCTCAACTCACAATGATTCTTGATCTGCAGGGGATCGTCAGAAGGTCAGTGAGTTATACTCCTGAAGAAGGAGAAATTATTCACGACCTTACTGATGAGCAGCTTGCTGAAATATTTCGTCTGAATCCAGACGAAATTGTTAAGGATGCTCCAATTTTTGATGATGTTGATGATGACGAGCTCAACGATGTCGAAGAAATCGAAATTGAAGACATCACAGATCAGCACTATCCAGAATACACTGATCAAGAGGGAAACGTGTTTCCAGATTTGGTAAACAACCTTGACAGTGACATTCTGGATAAACTCAGCGATAAGGAGAAAGGAGCAGAAGCCTCAATAAGTCAAGCCCAAGCCTCAAACGCCGAAGTCGATATTCGAAAGGCTGAATGGGCGGCTTGCTTCGCCGAGGTCCGAGCCTAACGTGCTACAGCGACACAGAATACCTACACCAAACTCTACAAAGTCAAGAAAAACATGAAGGTGTCAGGGAAAATTATAGCATGGGCTCACTTTGAGGATCTTGGGGTTTATGTTGTGAAGAGAGAGAGGGGAATAGAGTACTTCAGATTCCCTCACGATCTGAAGACTCTCCCTGGTTTTGAGCTCAACCAGCTGGCGCGCCTGAAGCTATTATATGCTGATCCGAAGAAGATGTCAGGCTGGTTTGAGGCTGCCCTGAAAAGGGAGTACAGGACTAGATGGGTCAACTTCAGACCAAAGCAGGCCACTCGTTACATCAGAAGGTCTGAAGTGAGTCCCATTACTGGTCAACCGAAGATTGTCCTGAAGTGGCGACCTCCGCGCACAATGTCTCGAATTCCACTGAGGGAGATGCCACAGGACTTTACCCCACACTTTAAGTGGTGGTATTATGACTGGCGCTCAGGAGAGGCAGTCATTGTTTTGGAGAAGGACTGGTCGATGGACACAATAAGGGTGTTTGACCCTATGTGGCTAATAAACTTGTCAGCGTCCGATGTTTATACGCTGTATAAGTGGCCACTGTTTTTTGACACGCAGGATATAGTGCAAGCACTGCAGTTTTAGCATATCATACGACTATGCTTCGCACTGAATATCCATGTCGGGGTTTCTAAAGAGGAGAGAATAAAGAGATTTGAAGAGTTCAAGAAAGAAGTAAAAGTCTAGATAGAACTAGGTCCAAGGGGGAGTTTGTTGGTACACATGTCCCCAGTTCTAGTCTAGTGAGCTTAAATGTAATAGACTTTCTTTTCGTGTAACACTTATGTAATGTTTGATCAATTGAATGAGAAACTCTTCTATATATGTGTATTGGTTGTTTAATGTTATATCTATCTATATTGTTTATTGTTACACACATATATGACAATGTTATATAGGTTTACAGTTGTTAGACATAGTTCTAAACCATTAAAGGTTCATGAATGTGTTTAACTAAGTTATCTGATTCAGTCGCACGACTGGACCATGCGAATGGGCCAGTCACACGATTGAACCAGGAGATTGAGTAAATCGTACGATTGAGTGATAAGACTGACTCAGTCGTCCGAATGAACCAATTGTATGACTCAGTCGCATGACTGAGCCAGTCGCCTGGCTCAGTCGTACGACTGATAGCTGTAACCTATAAATACCACTTAATTCGTGGAAAAACATAACACTTCGAATACTTGAAACCCTAGTCGACCCAGAACGTCCAGATCGTCCATTCCAAGTTCATAGAACGTCCCAGATCATTCCTATTCCATTCTTAACGTTTTCTAATCGTTAGGATTGATCTTGATTTCGTTCTCCCTGATTGGATCGCCAATCAAATAAGATTCCACACTATTTGATCCGGTATAACGAAGAATCAGTTAGTACTCCGTACGTACACGGTCCTAACAAAAGTAATAGCTAAAGTATGGTTATAGAACGAGTTCTATAATTCATAAAGTAATCTTACTCTAATGTAAGCAAGAAGTTAAAGTTTATGAGATGTTAAGGTACGATAAAGAAAGTTAAAGTTTAAACGAGGTTAAAGTATGATAAAGTATACGTGTATGATAAAGTTTCGTTAAAGTAAACCTAGAGCTCACTCAGCATCGCTAACTTTTTATATGCATATTAGATTGACAAGTATGCTATACATTTTGGAGTGAGCTTGGCATGGATTGAAGAGCTGCCTGGCACATAATTGAGACGAGCATCCTGGCATAGATTTTTGAGATTGATATCGATATTTATCTTTTTGATGTAAATGTCTAAATGATTACAATTTTTGTATGTTCTGCTGCGTATATTAATGAAATTTGATGTTCGAGAACTTGCGTTTCTGATGTTTAAATCCAATTGTGAGGTCGTTTGAGAACGGGACCTTACATGATGTATGCATAAAAAGCAATAAAACTAGTAAATGTTATAGATACAAACTAAAAATTACAAAATAATTTAAATTTGAAATATATTATTTGTTTGGAGGGAAAAAAGGTTGATCCTTAACATGCCCTCGCAAGATGGACGGCTGGAAAAGAAGTCCAGTCTTGGATAGGATAATCTGATAACATGGTTTCAGCAGCGGTTTGGTTAAGGCATCATCAAGTTGATAATCACCTTAAATGTGGATTGCACACATCATTACATCTTGAACCTTTTCACAAATGAAATGAAAATCTAGGGGAAGATGCTTCATTCAGGAGTGGAAAACCGGATTAGCAGAGTAATGCGTGGCACTTAAGTTATCACAATAAACCACATGTGTGATACTAAAATTGTAGCCACACTCAAACATCAAAGTGATTATCCATTGCATTTTAGTTTTCATTGATGCTGCAACCTAGAACTAGGCTTCTATGGAGGAGTGAGCTACTGTTGATTGATGTTTTGAGCTGAGAAAAAACAGGTTGATCCTACATATATAATGTAACCCGTAGTGTTGTGGTAAGTGAGCTTGTCCCCTTCCCAGTTACGTTTGTGAAGGTGTGAAGCTGTAACAAAGAATTACTTCTAATAATGTAACACCCGAAAATTTAAAAGAAAAGAAAAAGAAACAAAGGTTGATACCCTAGTAATAGCTGTAGGACCTATGATGGACAAATGAAAGACTAACCTTTTTATAAATGTATAGAAAGAAAATGGAGTTTCCCCCAACAGCTATACTTGCATTTAAAACTTTCCAAAGGAGTTAGAGAGAGAAAGAGACCTCGGCTAAAAAGAGAAAGTTAAAGGATTCATCAAATGTATGATTTTTATCATATTTCTTCATAGATCCAAGCTAGATCTAAGCTCCTAAGTTTATTTTGATGTGATTCTATGTGTAAAGCTTGAACCTTTACGTCTGCATGTGTGTAGATCTCAAGTTTTACTCTCGGATCTAGGGTTTTATTTGAAGGCTTTTAAATGTGAATTCTAGATCCCCTTATTATATTTTTTTGTATATTTTAGGGTTGTATGCATACTCATATGATAAATCTTTGTTAAATCTATGTTTTCTTTAATAAAGGTGGCATTTTTACATAAATATCATGATTTTAATATGATTTATGATGATAATTCATGCATGATGTGTTCTATTGATGCACCTTAGCTATATGAGCCCTAGATCTATGGATTAGAATCACAACTACTGAATCATAGAGCAGAAACAATAAAAATGATAATGGCCAGAAAGTTATCTCGCCTGCATTTGTTTACTGTTCTCAGCATTTGGATTAAGTCACCCGTATTTGTTATTGTGCCCCGCATTAACCAAGTGTTGGTCATCTGCATTAGACGTCTGCATTTGTTATTCACCCACATTTGTTACTATACCCCATATTGACCAAGTGTTAGACATTCGCATTAGTCCTTCATCCGCATTAACCATTTACTTGCATTTGTCACCAACACCCGCATTAAGTATTCATCCGCATTTTGCCGAGCATGAAGATACTGTTACCCATATTAAGTGGCACTTAGGATATTCTTATCCTGAATTTCGATAAGTGTTGACTAGGTATTTATGTGTGCTCAATATGAAGTTCTTATGTGTACGGTTCTTATGAATGTACAATGTTTTGTGTTATGTGATGATGTAAGAGATACTTTATAAAGTATTATCTATGGAAAAGTGGAACATTAATTAATGAAAAAAAGTCAGTAAACCTAATGAATGTTACCCAGGCCCTAATGATAATTAAAATGTCTTGCAAGCATAAATGAACTTCACTTATGTGAGTCAAATGAAATGAGGGTACTTTTATTCATGAACAGGCTATGTGCCTTGCAGTGTGGGTCAACAGTCAAGGATAAGCTTCTACTTTATATGTGTACTGGTAAAGGAATGTGGCACAGTTGTCAGCTGTATGTTTGAGCTCTTTCTTGTGCAAACCTAGTTTAAGGAAGATGAATGATAATGAATGAAATGAAGATAATGAATGTAATAATGTATGATATGTATAATAAATGTGTGTTCATTAAAGGAATATAAATATATATATATTTTATATATTATAAAACAAAAACTCATTCACCAACACTTACCTTGTATACATATTAGTTGGCAGGAAATGACGTTTGCTGAGGATGGCATGGGAGTTGGAGTTACTAGGAAATTAGAGACTAGCATCGACATATATTAAATATAATGTTTTAATTTGAGAAGTAAAAAGTTAATGATTTAGTTTCAAGAAAACAAATGCTTATTTTTGGACAAGTATGCTTATGAATGAAATGAATGATTTTAAGTCGTTTTACGCTATAGTGTTTTATATGGAATGTTTTATGCTATGATTGACCAACTGTGAGAACTCCCGGGAATGAGGCTATAAGGATTACACTTAGAAGCTAATTCAACCTACGAGCTCTTATCATGCACATGTGAAGTACATGGAAGTTACTTCGAAATATTTGACATAGCTCAGTGAATTATGCTAAGTATCAAATATTTCGAAGCCAAAAGACCAATTCTTCTGAAGCCAAAAGACCAATTCTTCCGAAGCCAAAGATGAAGTCTTCCGAAGCTTCAAAGACAAAGTCTTCCGAAGCCAAAACTGATTTATTCTGAAGACAGAGAAGGCATGTCTTCTTTTACATGCTTTTGATAAAAGCTTAAACATCTTTCCGCCGCCATCTTTAAGGACTCACTAATAGATAAGGATGTGAGCTATGACATGTCATAGTCACTAGTCAATAAACAATCTGCCTTTTGCTCTATATTGATCTTGTTGTCTAGATTAGTATTTGCAGTTGGCCTTCAAAGTATGATCGGCTGTATGATGTGGTATAAAGTATCTCAACTACTTGTATTTTGAAGGTAAGCTTTGCAACACTTATAAGAACTTGAGAGCAATATACATCATTCTTGAAAACCATATATTTCTTGTTCTTGTTCTTGTTATGTTCTTTACTTGTGTTCATTGTTTCATTATAAGACGGTTCTCTATTTTATCTGTTAAGTGTCATTTGTCTCTCCACCTTATGAAACTATTACATTGGCCCTCTTTACCAGTCATGCGGTTGGTATTAAAGCTTTTCAGGATCTTGATTGTAAGATCTCACCATCTTAAATCCCTTCAGTTTTGCAAAACACTTAACAACTCAAATGACAGCTCTTACTAAGGCTGGTATGGAAACCGGTACCATGATCAAATCTCCACTATTCACTCCTGATGACTTTGATACTTGGTGCCAAAGAATGGAAGGATTTATCAAGTTCAAGATAGCAAGATATGGATATCGGTTGTCTCTGGACCTCATGTTCCAAGCATCATTTCAGTTGCTGCTGGTGGTGGTATGATTCCAAAGAAAGTGGTTGATTACTCAAAGGAAGATTGGAAGAAGATTGATGTAGATTAGAAGGCCATGATCTCTCTCCAAACTCCTCTTCTAAACTCTATCTACAAAGGCTTCAAGAAGTGCAAAACTACTAAGCAGCTCTGGGATGCACGGAAGCATATGTGTAAGGGGTCTGAGGAAGCAAAAGAAATCAAGAAAGACCTCTTGAAGCATCAGTTTGAGAACTTCACATACAAATCAGGTAAAACTATGACTCAATAATACTTAAGATATGTTGATATTATAGATACTATCATGGATATTGAAGTCAAGCTTAAGAATAGGGACATTGTGAGGAAGTTCATGTTCTTTCTTCCCAAACAATAGACTCACTACTATATGGCCACTAAGAGAACTGAAAACCTCTTCACCTTTACTCTCATAGAGTTGTATGGTATCCTCAGTGGCTACCACATGGAGATGAATATGCAGAATCCATCAAGCAGCTCTTCCAGCAATCAACAGAGTTTAGCCCTCCATGTGGTTGAAAGGGACTGCAGAGAACCACAACATCATCTTATCTGCTACCCTAACAACTTCACACAGGGAGAGCTACATATAAGGAAGCCCATTCTAAGAGACAAGCTCATCACAAACCTTTGTCTTCTAATGAAAGTTGTGGCAACTTTCTCTTCACTCTTGAAGATTTTGACTACATCCATCCAAATGATGTGAAGTATATAGAGATAGTTCAACAAATGGCTCTACTCACTCACAGAGCCAAGAAGTTCTACAAGAGAATTGGGAGAAAGTTTCTCATCAATGTATCCAGTAGAAAGTTTGGACTGGATAAAAGCAAAGTCAAGTGTTATAACTATAACCAGATGGGCCAATTTGCTAGAGAGTGTAAGGCACCAAAGACAAATGGTGGCGATACACAACCCATGTCAAACTACACCGATGGAGTTCCAAAGACTAAAAAGCCTAAACAGCAAGATACAGTTGTTGTTGAAGAAGGAGGCTTTGACTGGAGCTTTCAGGTAGAATATGTTTCTCTTAATCAAATATTGATGGTTGATCATAAAGGAACCAATGTATTATAACATTTCTGTACTCCTGAATGCATTACCAAATTAAATATGTATAGGTCTTACAACTTGGAAATAAGATCTGGTCTTGAGTCCTTGAATATTTTAAAAGCTGATTTCAAAAGAGCTGAAAAAGACTATAAACTTAAAATATAAGATTTAGAGAAAATAATTTCAACTCTTAGCATGACCATATAAATTATAGGACTCAAATAAAAAATCTCATTACCAAGTTAATTGAATGCTAGGCTGAGCTTGTGATCAGCAAAGACAAGACAGATAGTTGTGTTCTTGAAGAAAAGACCTTCAAGAACATCATATCCTCATCCATGCATGCAAAGATTTGTTATAAAAACAGCCAGGGATTGGGATCCAGTAAGATAGCTCCTTCACACATTCTATTATCAGTAAGACCTCCAATGTGTAAAACTTGTTAAAATGAGTTATCCCTCATAGATCCTATTCAAGAAGAGAATAAAGATAAAGAGGAGATAGTGAAGAATGGATCTGAAGTGAGCGAAGAAGATCATCCTAAGAAGGGTCAATACTCTCCTAGAGAGAAGAAAGAACCAATAATGACTAACTCTACTAGGATAAACTTGATTAGGGCAGCCAAAAGAAAATCAAAGAAATCCCAAAAGATTAAAACCACCTTCAACTCCAAGCAAAAGCAAGTTTTTATCTCTATTGGATTTGAAGTGGTGAAAACTAAAGACACAACCATGGACTCCAGTACTAGCAGTCCTAGTTCATGTTCAAATCATCCTGGTCAAGAAAAGAAGGCTGATCAAATATGCACCACTACTGCACAGCCTGAACCATCTAGTTTCAAGAGCAAGCCTCACCCTAAGAAGCTTGCTACATCATTTGTGAAGATGAAGAAGGAAGTGGAAAGAGATCAAGCTCAGCCCAGAAGATAAGTTTTAGAAGTATGCAAACTGAATGTATCGTGTGTGGTAGTACTTCTTATTTTGCTATGGATTGCATCTACAATCCCAAAAGCACTATCCACATGACCAAGAAGAAACTTCTGAGAAGAAAAAGAAGAATATAGCTTCGGAAGGAAAATCTCTTCCTTTCGGAAGCTCCAAAGTAAAGAAGAAGATAAGTGAAAACTTACCCTCGGAAGAAAATTGGTCTCGGAAGAAAGGAATTCTTCCAAAGTACTGAAGTTTGCTGAAGTGGATGCAAAAAATTTCAAAGGTGCAGTCTCTAAACTTCTGAAGTCATCAAAACTTTTGAAGTATTGAAGGTCAAGTCTAGTCTTCCAAAGATGGTGTGGAAGATGAAGGAAGGCCATGTGACTAAAAGTTCTTCATCAACAACAACAAATGATCCTCAAAGCTTGCATATAATATCAATTTGTGTTGCATTATCTTCAGTTCACTTTGACAAGCCCAAGACAATAAGGCCTGGGTTTCCAAATGTAACTAACCATCTCTTTCTATAAAGGAACATCAGAAGACCAAAATAAATGTATGAATTATTAATAATGGTTGTTCCAGTCACATGACAGGCAATGACTCTTTGCTTTAGAACTTTGAGAAAATTGATGGAGGACCAGTTGCTTTTAAAGGAGAATCAGATGGTTATATCACCGAAAGGGGTAAGGTCATAAATGGCAATGTCAACATTAAGAAGGTAAACTATGTTAATGAGCTTGGGTATAATCTTTTAAGTGTTTCCTAATTTTAAGACCAGAGACATAACATGCTCTTTACAGAGCATGAGTGCATTGTTCTCAAGCTTAGGGTGGTCATTTCTCAAGAGCATATCCTGCTCAGAGCTCCTAGGAAAGGGAACATATACAAGATGGATTTGCATAAAACATCCCCATCAAGAGAAGTTTCTTGCTTTCTATCTAAAGCCAATAGTGATGAGTATTTTATTTTGCATAAAAGAATGTGCCATGTAAACTTTAAAAAGATAAATAAATTAATTAAAGATGATATGGTGTGAGAGGTGGGTAGGAGTATAAGTCCTTGATAAATAAAGTAGAAAGAAAAAAAATTCAATTAGTAAATTGTTTTAATACATAGACAAGAAATAGATATGATATTTCTAGATAAAGAAAGAACACATAAAACATTATGTAAAGTGAAAGAACTATTAGAGAAATGAAGATTTAGTGAGTCAACGTGAGTGATTTTAAGTGACGAATCATCACCAACGATGAGTTCTTCGGTGCCATTATGGGGAGCATGGAGAGAGAATGTATTGAGATCAGTAGTGAGGTGATAAGACGCCTCATTGTCAAAAAGCCAAGTTGGGTTTTAGAAGTATTGTTACCAGTAGAAAGAATAATCATATGAGCTTGTGGGTTACTATTGGAAGTTTGGCGTGGAAAGGAAGGCAGGGTGAAAAAGGTAATAAGCCTTGACCATGAGTATTTGTTTGGGTTGACAAAGGTTGTTTATAGATCATGTATAGGTTGCAAAAGCAACAACAAATTGGTGAAAGTTAACAACAACAAAGATGGATTGGCCTTGAACTAAAGAGAGCTCATGGTTAGTTAATTTCTCATGAAGTTCATGAAAAAAAATTTGGAGTGTCTTGGGTATAGACCACATCGATTATTACTTTATAGGATGATTGATATTTAAATTGTTTAGAATTATATTGGTGACATCCTAGGTATCCATTTTCTTTGCAAGATATAGAGTATATCAACAAGGGTTTTAATAGACTACATGTAATCAGTAGTAGACTAATTTTGAGTCTTGGATAATTGTTTCATTTGATGTTGAATCGGATTGATATGTCCACAAAAGGTGAAGCATAAGTGTTTCAAAGTATTTTCCATGCTTCAAGATATGAAGGTGCATTAGTGATGAGGGGAACGACAGAGTGGGATAGGCTACTAACAAGCTCACCAAATAGGAGACGATCTTGGTGGTACCAGGCAAAGTAATCTTTGTGAGGCATAGAGACATCATGTGTAAGGGTAAGGGCTAGTGGTGGGTGGGTAAGCCCCATCTATGTATTTGTAAAGATCTAACCCTAGAATAAGAGCTTCTATTTGGGTTTTTCAACTTAAATAAATTATGGATGTGAATTTGAGTGATAAAGGGAGGGTGAAGAGAGTTAAGGTGTTTGGTGTGAGGGGGAGAAATTTGATGGTGGTAGAAATAATGGGTGCTTTCAAAAGCCATGGTAGGTGATAAAAAAAATGATCAAAAGAGGGAATGATTCGAAAAGCAGTCTGGCGATACCATATTAAGTTCCCTGAAACTTGACTTTTACATATCACTAATTCAAGAATAAATACAAAGAGAAGTGTATAATTATAGGGATAGATATCTATAGAAAAGGAAATTAAAACAAACCTACAAATTCTATAGATTGAAATCAAAACTAGAAAAACAATTTATTATGTGTTGAAATATATTATTTGTTTGGAGGGAAAAACGGTTTGATCCTCATGCTTGCTTTAAAAGATTTAATTATGTTGTTAGCGAATTTGTTTTCAGGAGAAGTTCGTATAATCATTCAATGTTCCTCAAGATAAATTCTTTTATACATGAATGATATATAATTATTGGAAGTGGTAAGCAACATGCAGAAACTAAAGACTTTTCTTAGAACTCGATTTAAATAAAAGATCTAGGTCCACTAAAGTAAATATTATTTGCTTATATTAAACCATTCATAAATTATTGAAGAAAGATTGTGATACTCGATGATACTAAATATTAAGTTGAAAACACAAGAGGGGACATTCTTGAGTATCTAGAAAAATGTAGAAAAACCAATAGAAAGCCAAACTATCATACCATTACTAGTCCTGATATTACCTTCTTGGTAAGTATGAGTAGTTTGTTTATGTCTTCTCTAGGAATCTCATATTGGGAAGATGCTAATCATATTCTTAAATACCTAAAGGAAACTCTAGGTCATGATATTCTTTGTTAAAACCATGCTCATCACATCATATAAGAATTTAGAAATGTTGATTATGATGTAAAACCAACAAGAAAGCGATCATTGCTATTATGTGCTCGTTGAAGGTAATTTTGTGTTATGGAAGATCAAGAAGCAGGTGTTGTATCAAGTTCAAGAGTATAATAAGAATAAAGAGCTATGACACAAACCACTTATGAACTTGTTTGGATTGAAGCCTACTTGGTTTGATTGAGTTTAGATAAACTAAACCAATGAATATGTGGTGAGATAGCGACACTACCATTCACATTGCTAATAAACTAGTATTCCATTAAAGAATGAAACAAATTGAAGTAGATTAACAGTTCAGCGAGAGAAGTTGAAGACAAAATGATCAATACTCCTCATGTTAGGACCAAAGCGATTAGCCGAGGTATTCATTAAAGTGCTATTTGATAGTCTTATTTGTTAAATTTGCAACAAGGTGGTCATGATTAAAATCTATATTCTAGTTTGAGAGGGAGTGTTTTATATTAGTGAGCCTTCGAGTTTCGATTAGATGAGGCTCTCATATCCAGAAATACATATAGCATGTGATGTAAATAGATACAAAAATATATACAAGTTTCATATTTGATTCTGGTTAAGAGGTTACTTTGCCTTCGGTTACACTTATTTTATTTCCAGGGTTACATACCACCCTAATCATTGGTATGATATTAAGTGTTGTTTTCTATCATACAAAGTGCATAATAGTTGTGGGTTGGGATACCATTGCTCAATCAATAAATGTGACTTGTGAAACAACTATTGGAAAACAATTGAGTTAGAGTTGTATCTATGAGTGCGGCATACATTCTAACTAGAGTTGCAAAGGAGTAGAGCCAATGATGGGCTCGGGCTCCGTTCATTTAAAAGTCAAACCAAGCCAACTTGTATATCTTGACATGCTCAAAATATGGGTTCATGCTCGGCTCCTTTATATACGAGCTTACTCGCGGGCCGTTTTGTTTATTTTCAAAAAATTGATTTTGTTATTATTTACACACACACACATATATATATAACAAAATATAATATATTTTGTAATTTTTTAATCTTAACTTATTAAAATAATTATTCAAGATTGGTAATTTATGTACTATGATCATCCTTTATAATATAAGACTGTCGTTTTTATTAGAAACCTAGTATTAAGCCTTTTACATTGCGGTGGAGGACGTAAAATCGTGTCAAGTAGCACCAATGGCACACCACCATCAGTGACTGCTAACACCCAAAAAAACTCGTATTAAAAATAAAGGAAATAAAAACAAACGAAAAGTAGACGTAAAAACATTGAACCATATAGACGACATATAAAACATATAAAACAATAAGTAAGCCGATTTAAAATCAGCGCATTGCGACGGGGTCGTTACACGGGGAAAAATAAGGGTAAAAACGTTGAACCACACACGCACGCTGTGGTGAGTTAACTCGTAAAAGTATGAAAATTATAGGGACCAAAGTTGAAAGTAAAAAAAATATTGAGCCTAAATTATAAAAAAATGTAAAATTGTTGAATTAAATACAAAAATTTAAGGTTTAATAAAATACAAAGATGAGTACAATCATTGTACAAACCTCTAAGCATACTAAAATTGGTAATTACTAATATATATATATATAATATGAAATTGTTCATATGTCTATCATGTATTTAAATAATATGACATAAATTCGGTTTATAATTTATAAAAATTATAATTTAGCTTTAAGTTAAACAAGCCAATCAAGACAACTAATGAGCAAGCCAACGAGCCAAGAAGACATTGGCTTGGCCTCCACTCGTTTACAAATCGAACTTGGCTCAACTTGATTATAAATCGAGCTGATTCAAATAAGCAATCTTCGAATTAATTTTGAACTACGTCAAACGAGCTACGAGCCACAAGCTTTTTGAATAATCCTACTTCTAATGAGAAGTGTACATGATTGGTATAAAAGCTTTGTTAGGAGTTCTTGGTTACTTGAGTAACTAACTAACTATGAGATAAAATTTTAACTTGTTTGGAGAGCATGGTTGAGTAACTAACTAACTATGAGATAAATTTTTAACTTGTTTAGAGAGCATGTTGATAATTTAGCCTCTTTATGTGATAACACTATATTTTATATAAATAGCCTCTATATCGAGATGTCATACAATACAATATGATAAATACCAAAAAATTATGTTATATATTATTAATGATCATAATAAAAATGCAAATTACACTTTAATATTACTATACGAGCCGCAATCTTTTTAAACAACTCTAATTCTAATGGGTAGTGTGGATGATTGACATTAAAACTTTGTGAAGAGTTCTTGGTTACTTGAGTAACAAACTAACTATGAGATGAATTTTAAAACTTGTTTGGAAAAGTTAAGACTCCACCGGTCGCAATCGCAATGACCATGCAATGGTCAAATCACTACCTCAATAGTTTAAAACTCTACAAAGATTTATTCTACTACATTCAAGTCACGGGAGCTGCTTTATTAATATAACAATCACCACTAGTAAAAACAAATAAAGGTTCTCTTTCTCTTTTCATCTTTAATACATCTTTCTCTTTTCATCTTTGATAAAAATATGTCAATTGATGGCTTTACTTCTTGTTCGATTGTTAATGATGTATTGTTTTCAAGCTCACAACACAAACCAAATACAAAACACATATTTAATAGTATATATCCGACGGGATTATGTAGTCATTCCACCACAGTAGTGGAGTTAGAGGTTTTTTAATGTACATATGCAACTCCTGAAAGTTACTCACTCAACTACCTTAAATTCTCTCTGTAATGTCTTTTGGAGCTTGCCTGCCTTGTTATAATAGACATCAACATTAAACCAATCTTTTATATGTGTTTGAATTTGTTCTAAAGGATATGCAATGTCTTGACGACGAATAAAATGGATGATGTTTGTTATGTTAGGTTTTATTTGGAATAAACTCTATGTGAATTATGTATCTGGAGAAGTAATTTTAACATCAAACTTGAAGAGATGGGATGTAGTTTTAAGCATTAATCAACGCTTGTATGCAATGTAGCAAAATAAATCTTAAGTGTTTTAATCTTTTGAAGAAATTATAAAATTGCTGATCTCAAGTGTTTTATAAGATAATATAGATATACATCACAATTATAAGGTTAGTGGAAACCCACTAGCATTTTTTAAAATTAACATTGTATAATTTTCAAACCTAACCTAATTATCTAATGTTTTATTTTGAATTCATGTAGTATTTATTATATACTCTTTTAACTCATTACTTTTTTACTAATTTGATTGTTCTTCAATATATTTCATGTGTGATTTCTTTTTTTAAAATAGTTAAGTTTTTTTTCGGGGCATCGTGGTATCATATATGTTAAAAAAAGATTTGTATTTAAATAGGGTACCTTTTATATACTATAAGTTATATCGATTGATAATAGTATGTTGGTTCATGAACAATAAAAACGATACCGACTGAAGTATACCGGTAACCTAATATAATTGTTTACTATGTAGAATTGAGTATGCACAACTTTCAGATGTTACAATTTTATATGCGTCTTTAATATAATTAATCATGTTAATGTTATCGTTAAAGAAGTTTGCTAACATACCCCATCTCGGAGGCTATATATCTACTTATCAACACTTAACACATTACTTAGAAGGAAATCTACAAAACTCCAAGAAATGAATAGAAAACTACACATTACTTGAAGAAAAAGGGTGAAGAGAAAACTACACACCCCTTTAGTTCCATTTGTGTTCACCCAATCCACCAACACCACCATTTTTATATCACCATCGACCACCGTCTACCACCGTCTACCACCGTCCACCACGGGCAACGCCACCTCCTCACGCAGTCGGAGCCGGCGATCGGCGATGGCTGCCTCCGCCGGAGCTAAAACTCAAACGTCTTCTTCATCGTCCACTTCTGCCGCCCTTAATCCCTTCGATATGTCCACTGGATTTCCTCCGAAGCCGTCTCTCAAACCCGATCAAATCGGATACTGCGTTCAAGCTCTCAAGATTTTCAAGGCTAAACAGTCCGATCAGTGTTCGGTTATCGAAAAGGAGTTCTCCGTTTTGCAGGTTTTTGTCGTTTAATGTGTTTATGTGCCCCTATTTTGATTTAATTGACGAGTGTCAGTTTTCACTCAATCTAGTGTGCTGTAAATTATGTATGGAATGTTTTCAGTAATTACTGCAAATGTAAGGAAGAAGAAGATCTAATCGGTCGTATTCTTCGACTTTAAGCATGAGATGTATTATTCTATAACTACGAATTCATTTGAAGTAGGAGTCATAAATTTAGAAACATTGGACTTTATTAGGTAATATGTTAGGTTTACTTTGCAGTAAACTTTCTGTAAATTATGTATCTGGAGAAGTAATTTTGACATTAAACTTGAAGGAGATGGGATGGAGTTTTTCCAGTAATCAGTGTAATTAGATGTGAATTTACAAGGAACGTTGTTACTCTGTGAGGGATGGTGAGGTGAATGTGAATCATTGATGGTTTGTAGCCATGATGTTTACAAAATATGGTTTTATAAGTCAGATGTAATATTACTACTTATTTTTCTTACAGGATCACAGAATGAGAGCATCAGAAGTTAATAGTAGTTGCTCGGTGGCTAAACTACATGTTAACTATAGGAAAAACCGCTACTCAGATGTTGTACCATGTATGTTTGTAAATTATTTTTTGTTTTTCAACTTTACTGGATTAAGATTTGTATGTAATTATGTAAAGAATTGAAATTGAGCTCTTCTTGTCTCAGTTGATGCAAATAGGGTTGTTATTGATCCATGCAAAGATTACAGGCCATCAGCAATGGGATACATCAATGCTAGTTATATCACTGCAGAGGTCAATGTTATTCTCCTATCTCCAATTTATATGTTCGACTACTATAAATTCTGTATTGAGTAGAATGAAACCAAATTTTGGATATTTGAGCTTAATGAACAATTTTATCTATGATCATAGGCTAATCCATCTGAAAGTGTTTCTCGGTTCATAGCCACTCAAGGCCCACTTCCTGAAACCTTTGAAGATTTCTGGGAAATGGTACTCCAAAATCATTGTCCAGCAATTGTGATGCTCACTAAGCTAGTTGACCACCACAGGGTATTGAATTCTATACAATTTCTTGAAATTTCTATAACAAAACAGCATTTCTATTTTATACTTGAGTGTTGATAACTTGATATTTTTGTTAATTTTCCCATTTAAATTTCATATATCATAAGATTTTGATGACTATTGTGTTATAGGAATAGAATATGGAATGATATATGTTATTGATTTATATAACACAACTGATAGTACAGCCGTATCAGTTTTCACTGCTCTCTTTATTTTTTGTAGCATCTCAAAGGTTGTGTAGGAATATAAGGTTGTGCTGCTAAACACAACCCTTGTCACATTAGTCATTCAATCTTTTTAAAACTTGATAACAGACGTATACCAGGTCCCATACTGGCGTTTAAGAGGTCAAACACGGGTGTATACGAGTGTGAACAGGTGTATGCACATGAATATGGGTGCCTACAAAGTCATATATGGGTGTATAGGCGTCAAATCACTTGGGGGAGGAGTGTAGCCAACCCTGATTATAATTCATTATTTGTGTACATCTGCATTTTCTTTATGTTGTCGTTACAAACTATATGCTTCGTCTCCCTGATGGCTGATTCTACTTTGCGTTTGATATCCAGATCCAAAAATGTGGAGACTATTTTCAAGCAGAGAATGGTGAAAGATTGTTTGGAAATATATGTATTGTTGGCCGAAAAATAACTACAACTGACAGCTCACTAGTATTGCGTTACTTGGAGGTGAATCATGAAGAGGTGACCAAATGATGTATAACTAATCTTTTGCTGTAATAAAAAGGCAAATTGCATAAAAGCCATCTTTAATCTGATTTCTATTTTGGGTAGCCATCTTTGATTTCATTCATCAAAAGTTAACTAACTTGTATAAGCTTTAATACAAAATTTGAAACTTTGAAAGTTTCTTTTAAGATAACCTGACCTGGTTACCGGTCAAAAATGACCTGTGACAACTTTTATCCTGTTGGCCTTTTTAAGTGGCACCTGAAAACTGGCCAACCTGGGTTCTTTCTTTTTGCTGAGTAACCTTTATTACGTTGACTTTTGAACATTCCACCTTCCTATAATGCAAGTAAATGTATTACCGACCAAAATTTATTACTATTCACGGCAAATGTCGAAGAACCCTGTGGAAGTTCCCTGAATTTGCACCTAAGCCATTGCACTTTAATACCTTATTTTTACAGGGTTATATTCCTTAATATATAAAGTGTGAACGAGATGTCTTCAAGACCAAGACCTTCCAAAACTCAACAAATTGAAAGACTTAATCATGCAAAAATTAAGTCCATATGCTTATGTATAAATTCAGCAACCTCCACAGGGTTTCTTCGAAAATTACGCACCTTTTATGCAATTTGCTCTTCATAAATATATTGGAGACATTATTTTTTTATGGCTGAGATATATGGTGCAACTACCTGTCACTAAACAATTTTTTATAAGTGTACTTTTGTATAATCAGAAAGAAGGTATATTTTGGCACTGACCAGTGTAATTTCATGTTTATTCAGTCAGAGGATCCATCTCTACCTGTTTTGCATATTCAGTATCCTGAATGGCCAGATCATGGAGTTCCATATGACACCTTGGCGGTTCGAGAGATTTTTAGAAGATTATGTCATATCCCGTCGTCAAAAGGGCCAATAGTGGTGCATTGCAGGTTGATCATCCTTTTCACGATTATATTTGCATTAAAGATTTATCAAATGTATCTGATTAATTTTTATATGTTATACAGTGCAGGAATTGGTAGAACCGGAACATATTGTGCAATTCATAACACCATCCAAAGAATTTTAGTTGGTGACATGTCAGCATTGGATCTTGTAAAAACCATAAGCACTTTCAGGTCCCAGAGGATGGGGATGGTCCAAACATTGGTATGTCCTGTTTTAAGATGCTCATGTTGGAATGTGTCAATTTTTAGTGCTGGTCAGGTGGGGTTGGGTTGACATGGAGACATTCTGTTGTTATATCATACATAACTAGTTTATGACTAATATGTTAATGTACAGCCAGAATAAGAACTTTCATTTAGGTATATAAAATATTTAAATTATTATATAGGCATTTAAGAAGTACTCTTCATCTTGGAGATAAATGTTATGTTTTGCTATTTTAGTTACGTATTAGTGACATAATTATATATTTTAGACATAGTATTGAACTACTGATTCAACTTTATTTTTTTAAAAAGGAATGATGTATATTGATTATTGAAACTACATTGTGAAACAAATGATTAAATATTTTGAATGAAAATGTTATATTTTATTTTGTAATGAATTTATAAATATTGTGAACTTATCTAATATTTTAACACTGAATTCATTTTTAACATATTGAAAAGATCTGTTTAATGATGTAATTTGTTAAAAATGTTACATTATTATAAAAATTGTTTTTAAAATTTAATAAATTATATGGGAAATTATCATAATTAAAACTGAAAACTGAAGACAGAGATGTGTAAATGTTAAAGCTTATTTTTGTTACTTCATAGTAGAAGGATGCGTACATGGCACATCAGGCCCAAGTGGCTGTGGCCTGACACCCCTGATCCCGCCCATGCGGGAGCCTTGTGCAGTGGGTCTACTATAGTATAAGGGGCTGCATATGGAAACTAATTCAAAATAACTAGAGAGAACTTAGGAAGATATCATCAAATTAAATCAATGGAAATCGGAGGCCAATCCGTAGCTGAGTAACAAGTGTCCAATTTGGTCAAACTTCATTGTCTGCTTTATTATATATTGTATACTATATAGATTAATGTATTGAATACGATTATGAAAACAATATTATTACAATAATGATTTGAATGTTTCAATAAAGCAATTTATGAGGTCATATACATAATGCATCAAAAAAGTGTTTGGCAAGATTCAATCTGTTAGACTCGTTTGACATGTTTCTATGATCTGAAAACTTATATTGGAAATAAAGCATTTGTACATGTCATGGTATTTATTTTGGAAAACATCCCGATTGCTTTTATTACTCCTAATTTTAGCTAGTCTTGCATTGATTATCATAATTCTCGGTTTTAATGTTTCAGGACCAATACGTCTTCTGTTATGAAGCTATTATTGATGAACTCGAAGACCTCATCTCAGATTCCAATATTCAGGAGAACAGAAAATGGTAAATTCATCTAAAACACATTTTGCCCGGCTTTCTTATTTTTTATAGTTAATTAGTGTGTGACTTATGATTACAACATTTATGTTGTTATTCTTGGTATATTCATATAATTTTCTCATTAAAAATAGTTAAGTTTTATGCTCATAAGCAGGTAGTCAGCTACTCAGCTTATCCAAATGACTTATTTCACCCAAGGGTAAATGTGTAATTTTGAATCCACCAAGAATAATGAGTTTGAAATAACTATATTCAGCATTTTAAAAACAACTTATCTGTCCCGTTTCCTTGAAGCTAATATTGTTAGTTTTACTCATTTGATAAAAAGCATAAATGTGGGTCAAAACTGCACTTGTTAATCAATATAATTAACTTCTTAATGCAGATCAGTGATGACTCAATTTAGTCTAAGCTAATGCTCATGGAGAACACAACTCTTTTATCATTGTTCCATTTTTAGCAGTTAACTTCAAAGTTGAATAACATGATTGATTTTTGTGTAATGCGGGCATTCTGTGGTATCCAGTGAAATGACATGTTTTACCCTATTCTCCTATCACAATTGTATGTATTTTGATTCTCAGTTTTAATAATTTGGTAGTATTAATGTTATCCAAGCATTCTAATGACTTGCATGATCTATTATAATCAAGTGTGAAACAAACCAACTCTTATGATCAAGTAAAGAGTCTCAAATACCAGCTGCTTTTTTCAATTTGGCCTATTGCGGTGTTTGAGTCTCACAAAGTGGGCAGTACTGTTAAAAAACTAGTTTCAGATTTTATTTTTGGAGTGGAAATCTACATCTGGAATGTCATCATGTTGCAAAAAACATGGAAGAATTATATCTTCCATAGTATGGTTTTAATTTCTAGGCGTTGGTGTTCGATTTTGGATTCTCCATTGCCTGCATATGCATATGCTCGTTCGGCATATGCATATGCTCGTTCGCATAATTGACAAAATATGATATGATCTGTGAGGTCCATTATCTCCATTAGTAGTTATCAAGACTCTTAAGACCTGGTATAACTTATCAATACATGTATGGCCCCTTGTAACTCATTATGACTTATCTTGGTTAATCAAAGTTCATGTTAGTAAACTCAATAATTACCAGTCTGGTGTAATAAAGTTAAACTTTGTTAATCTTTGTCAATATTAGTCAACAAAGTGAATCTTAATAAATCAAAGTCAAACAAATCAATCTTTCTCACTTAGTTTATCATGGACATGAAAATCTATGAACTAATATGTCCTGTTAATTTTCATAATGCCCCGTGACAGCTATCATGATTCTTAAGACCCAATATGACCCGTTAAATACATGTGTTCATTATAAGTCATTACGATGTAATATGGCTCATTATGATCCAATCTATAAGACCTAATATGTCTCATTATAAAGTCTCGAAGGTATATATGTCTCATTACAACATAATATGACTAATTATAATCCAATCTAACCCATTAAAACCTAAATCATTATTGAGGCCCACAGTATCCTTCTAAAAGCTTTACGATCCACTAAAAGTTGTATGATATATAACCATTTAA